>JAHIAM010005490.1:0-62722 GCA_021605205.1 Aegilops longissima | reverse complement strand
AACCAGCCACTTGGACCATCAATTTCAATAAATAATTGTTCTTCATTTAAATGTGGGTCATGCGTTCTTCGTTTAAATTAGGCAATGGGATCCCTATGGAAAACATTGACCAAATTAGATTGTGCCAAGTAGATGGTATCTTTGTATTTGCATTTTGAGCAAATAGTGATGGTCTGTTTTCCTATCATATTAATTACTACACTGGGTTCAATTTGTGATGTTTGCAAGTCAAATTAATTTCCATATGGGCAGCAAAATGAAAAAAGTATAATGCTATCTGGACTTTCCACTGATCATACCAAAGATAAGCTAAAAACATAATGAAAAGAACTGGTTGGCTTATTACATGGAGCTTATATTCATAGGTGCTTATTTTCTTAGGATAACTCGTAATAACTATCCCTAAGAAACTTGGCTAATAGAACTGGCATACAAATAACATGTCATGATGATTGCAATGGAGGAGTGACGTATCATAGCACACTGTATAGGCTCACCGCAGCCTCTCCTTTTTTTGCGATGTTCCATGAAATTGCCACATACATCTTGTACTTTTTTATTGTGTAACCCTATCTGCAAGTTGACACAGCTAATTTCATACATCTCTACATGATACTACATTGCATATCCCTTGCGCATATTTAAACCACCAATTAACGATTGTGTGCGTACCATAAACTAGCCATGACTCTGTATGTTGGACTAGCAGGCACTCTAAGGGAGCCTAATGTAGTGCACTGGAATTCCTACATGCCACCTACGATTTTGTGTAATGTACTGCCCCTGTTCCTAAATATATGTCTTTGTAGAGATTCTAGTATGGACCACATACAGATGTATATAGATGCATTCTCGAGTATAGATTCACTCATTTTGCTCCGTATGTAGCCTATAGTGGAATCTCTAGAAAGAGTTATATTTAGGAGCGAGGTGCGAGTAGTATCATGTATGACATCTACATATCTAATTTAGCAGCCAGTAGTAGAAATCATTATCTCGCACAAAGGGATTATTGGTGAAAATCCTAGCAAAGCACGCAGCAGAGCGTAGAACAATACAAGAGAGAGAGACGCGCTTACAAGATCATAGCAATGCCTCAGTCCGGGATCTTGGTTGGCCAAGCTATTAGATCCGAAGAAACATCGTCCTTGTAGTTTTGCCGGTTGCATAACAGTAACAAATGACGGTTAGTATATTTGAAGTACATCGGGCGGTGATCTTTGAGCGGGTTTAAAGGTGACAAGTACCTAGGCCGTGGCGGGTGCTTGCATCTCTCGAGCAGTGGGAATCAAGTTAGAAACATCGAAGGTGATGACGCTGCGCTGGCTGTCGGGGCCCGGTAAGGAGATCTAGAACCGTCGAGTAGGGTGTTTGTGGAGTGGCTCCGGTAGGGTGGACTATGGTGTGGGCGAAGCAGATCTGTGGCCGTGGACGAGGGCGTGTAGGTGAATCTGCTCCGGTGGTTGGGTTAAGGATGGTGTCGACGACGCGGATCTGCGGCCGCGGGTGGGGCGTCAGAAGCTGCTCCGGTGGTTGGGTTAAGGATGGTGTTGATGATGCGGATCTGCGGCCGTGGATGGGGCGTCAGAAGCTGCTCCTGTGGTTGGGTTCAGGGTGGGGTCGACGACGCGGATATGCGGCCATGGACGGGGCATCAGAAGCTGCTCTGGTAGGTTGGATGAGGGTGCGAGGAAGCGGATCTGAGGCCGTGGACTTGTGAGTTGGCAAAGCGGCCCCGGTAGGGCTGAGAATGGTATAGGCGAATCTACTTCGGTAGGGTTGATGATGGTGTCGGGGAAGTGGCTCCGATAGGGTTGAGGAAGGTGTTGCCGAAGTGGCTCCGGTAGGGTTGAGGAAGGTGTCGGCGAAGAGGATCAGAGGCCGTCGACGGGGGCGTCGGTGGGCCGCCTCTGGGGGGTGTGGACGAAGCGTCTCCGGTGGGGAGTAGGAATGAGCCGCTGCAGATCTGCCGGCGGTTGGCGAAATACCGGCGGCAGATCCGCGCCGTGGACAAGGCCGGCACTGAATGGGTTGTGGTACAATGGTGGATGAGCAGTCAACTTGTTTCTAGGGAGGTGGGAGGGTAGATGCGCGCGAGAAGCAGATCCGGCGAGGTGGGCGCTTGGCGATGAATGGGCTATAGTACGCCGGATGGATGAGCAGATCTAGGGTTTCGAGAGGAGGGAGAAAGGGCGATGAAATGCAGACGGCGTGATGTAAGATGCTCGTGCTGTGGAGTTAGTCGTTTTTCGGGGGGAGAGGAAATGGGGTGCCGTGTAGTGGGGAACGGAAGTTACCAAAGCAGCCCGACCTATCAAGTAGATGAGGCGGTATTGTAACTGTTGGTCTCCGTGCACCAAGGACAAAAGGGGATTTCGCATGCTAAAGACTAAGGTGGCGAAATTTTAGAAGGAGGCGGAGATTTTGCCGCCCAGAGATCGTTCGTATCCAGTTTCAACTAATTTTGGACCGTGCTAGCGGGAAGGTCATGCTAGACTGTGTACACGGGGCATGCGTCGTGATTAATAAGCGGTGTGAAGTCCACCCGAAAAAAAGACAATAACTTCGGGATGATGCGCCGATAACTTGGCGTTCACACAGGCGCGCCAATCGTCACGGTGGCACGTTCACAAAAAAAGGGATCAAACTCTCAGCCTATGTATTTCTCGTGTAAATAGATAATTTAGTGCCATTGGTTATTTACTTTAAACATAATGCATTGGCGTGTTAGTGTAGAGGCGCACAAAAAGAAATGGATATTGTAGTCAGCTACTTAAAAGTGTTACCTCATATGATTACATAGCCTCCATTTCATAAATTGCGTACCCGTTGAATTCATATATGAATATTACATATATTACTT
This sequence comes from Aegilops longissima, assembly GCA_021605205.1. Taxonomy (NCBI): domain Eukaryota; kingdom Viridiplantae; phylum Streptophyta; class Magnoliopsida; order Poales; family Poaceae; genus Aegilops; species Aegilops longissima. Next base: position 59,859 of record JAHIAM010005490.1, on the reverse strand, counting down.
CAAAATAGAAACTTAAATCATCCAAGACTAATGAATTTGAATGCAAGAGTAATAATGGTGCATGTACATGATAGCTACATTGGTTGTTTGAAGAAACATCAACGTAACTTTGGCATGCACAACTGAAAAGGTTTATTTAAATAGAAAAAATGTGATATGTGAGTGTCCAATCTTTATAGCGTTGAATCGATATTGTACCTTTGGCCACGATCTGAAGTAGATATTGACTTATGTTCAAGTGATGCACGTCCACGATCGCTAGATAGTGATCGTGAATGAATTGTGCAATCTCTTTCACACATACATATCTCATTTCCTGTGGGCATCGGAATCACACACGCGCCGTGTATTTCTCTCCCTCCGTCGAGTTAAATTAGTCTTTCTACCCGTCCTACAAGTCTCTCACAGAAACACACACGCCTCTATGTCTAACCGCCCACCCTTTAATTCTGCCCACCCACAGCCACTAATGTCTCAAAGTATAATAATGTCTCTCACACATATGCTATCTACCTATCCCTTAATATAGCTAGATATGTGTCACACAAACTCCTTCTCCCTAATAGCAAGATGCCCATGCGTTGCACGGAACATTAAGATGCATTTGTATGAGAAGTTTACCTTGTGGTAGAAAAGGATGAACGAGGGAATGCCTTATTTGCAAATGCGGAGAGGGGCGTGGGTATCTTTTTGCAAAATTGCCATAGTTTCCTTCACATGCATCGGATATAAATTGGATGGCCTATATTGCAGGATGGCAGAACACCATCATCACCAACTCTGTTTTTTATAAGAGTAGAGATATGAGAGTGACACTACCCCCCCCACACACACACCCACACTTCCCAACAGCGAAGGAGTAGGGTGACACCTCGATCTTGATACTAATCTATCGACTGGCTTCTCTCTCAAACATACACCCACACACACACACTACCCGGCACCAAGGAGTAGGGTGGCACATCGATCTTTGATAATAATCTATCTACTCCTCTTTCAAACACACACACACACACACACACACACACACACTTGCTAGTTGTGCCTCTCTGTGCTACACACAAGCACACTCTCGATAAGTCTTTCTCTCCTCCCCCCAACAATGATAGCGTAAGGGTGACAACTCGATCTGATCATAATCAGTCAATTGGTTTCTCTCTCAAACATTGTGTCTCGGTGCCTCGCTCGGTAGCCCCCTCGATATGTAGACTTCTCTCGCGCGCACAGCTGTAGTGACGATGACGCTTAACCCAGTGTGCCTTGTTTTTACCAGCCTCATGTGATAGTTTTCACCCTGTTTTCTGTTAATTAACAAGGCAACCTTTTCTTTGTTAGTGAATCTGAAATCATTCGGGGCAGACATAAAATATATCACTTCAACCCAATTATCGCAGCAACTATTTTAAAAGAAATTAGCTAGCTGCCCGTGCGTTGCACGGAACATCAAGATGCATTTGTATGAGTAGTTTATCTTGTGAGAGAAAAGGTTGAACGAGGGAAGGCCTTATTTGCGAACGTGGAGAGACGTGTGGGTATATTTTTGCAAATTGCCATAGTTTCTTTCCTATACGTTAGATATAAATCCAATGTCCTATATTGCAGGATGGCACGCACACCATCATCACCAACTCTATTTTCTACTCCCTCCATCCGAAAATACTTGTCATCAAAATGGATAAAAAGAGATGTATCTAAAACTAAAATACGTCTAGATACATTTCCTTTTATCCATTTTGATGACAAGTATTTCCGGACGGAGGGAGTATTTGTCTTTTTAGAGATTTCAACAAGTGACTATCACCGGACCTTACCAACATACTCAAAAAAGTAGTCCATTATTTTGATATTACCCTCTTTTCTTGGCGGTGCAGTGCCATCTGGATACCTCACAAATAAATCAAGGACAAATCTGACCCCTTTCTGAAAAGATATACGAAGCAAAATGAGTGAATCTACACTCTAAAATATGTCTACATACACATCCGTATGTGGTAGTCCATTTGAAATCTGAAAAAGACAAATATTTAGGAATGAATGGAGTATATATAAGAGTAGACATGGAGATATATCTCCAGCATGGTCTACAACAAAAATGTGTTGGGCTGGTTAGCGCCGGATGCTCGCAATGCGATGACATGAGTTTGAATTTTGTCTTTTAACTTTATATTTTTATATTATATATTACTCTACTTATTTAATATATACTTATTTCGCTATTATACTGACAGTGTAACCCACAGAGTACTTAGAATACAAGATTAAGGATGGACTTGTTTCTTTTTACCTTTTTGTACAAAGCTGTAGCCACCCTGCAAGTCACGTGTACACTGTACATGCAATTAACTTTTTATAGATGGACAATCATACAGGCAATTAACTCAAATGGATTGGATGTCACTCTATTATTTCCAGCATAAAGAGCATCTCCAACGGCAGCCGACAAATTTCCCCCCGCTTCCTTAAGCGGAGGACGACATCAAACGCCAGCGGCATACATTTTTACAACTCTAACCAACCAGATGGACTTCATTACATTTACATGAACTAAGAGGTGCCAATCCGGCTCTCTTGAATAATTAATACTCCCTCCGTCCGGAAGTACTTGTCCTAGAAATGGATGTATCTAGACTTATTTTAGTTCTAAATGGCCGCCCGCGGATCCCTTTGTCTTCCTCATGTCCGTCAGACACTTGTGGGGTCGACGAAGGTCCTCGGAAGAGACGAAGCAGCAAAGAAACCACCTGAATCCGCGGTCATCGCGTCGGCGGTGGCCTTCATGGGTCCCAAGTGGCGGCGGCCTCCCGTGTTCTACTTCTCCTCGATGATTGTGGCGGACACGGAGAAGCTGGCCACCGACTCGTCGCTCTCCTCACACCCGGCTTCTGTCTCTGCCTGCATGGCGCTGCCGCATGCACGGGAGGCGCACCCACAGACCCGGGAGGCGCGGCCACCGCAGACACTGGTGGCGCGGTACGACGCGACAGCGATGGCGCCCGTACCGGCGTGCTTCGCCGCCCGTGCGGCGTGGAGCAACTTCGCCACTCCTCATCGAGCTGAACTGGGCGGCGAGTTGCTGAACCACGTGCTCGCTTGGGGTGGCAAGCGCTCCGTCCGGGCCAGCGAGGTTGGTGAAGCACCGGCGGCCTTGCCCGTATCCGGAGGGCTCGGCGGGCCACCCAGCCGGGTAATATGCCAGAGAACGGCTCATCGAAAGCCATCGGAAGAGTGGAGAAAATGGTGATGGAGGAGATGGGGGAGCGGCGGAGGGGTGCGATTCTTGCTCGCTGTCCGTCTGGCCTCGTGTAAATAGAGAGCGGACGGTAGGAGCTTGGCCGGCGTCTGGCCTCGTTTAAGCGAGGCGGGCGGAGGAGCTCGGCGGTGTTACGTTTAATTCCGGCCCGCTCATGAACGGACGTGTGGCCGGAGTAGGATTCTCGGTTTGCATGCGGGTTTAATGGAGGGGTTTAATGGAGGCGCCGGGCGTGCAGCGGGTGGCGCAGTACTATTCGATTTGACAGCAGTAATGAGCCATCAAATCACAAAGGCCCTCGCCTCTCGTGAAACCGACCGAGCTAGACTGCCCCGCCCTCTATCCTTTTAAAAAATGTATATACTCCACTTTTGTACAGTAGTAGTATCGATGGATTGCGCCATGGAGCAAAACTTGAAATTAAAAAAAAGGTGGTACATATAGTGAGCTCTCATCGCCAAATTATGCATGTAGTACTATTAAAAAGGCTTGTCACAATAATGGTGTCCAGCACAAGTGCACAACCCGCCCCTCAAATAAAACTAAGCACCCTGGAATTCTTTGACAAAACTAAGCACCCTGAAATTCTTTGACAACTAAACTGCTGGCTATATGATGTTGTCCATATATATTGTACGTATATATTGTGAAGAAACGAGTGGTAGTACTATACCAACTAAAAGATGAAATGTAAGAAATACTAGTATGTACGTACTGAAGAGTTAAAGTAACAACAAGAAACATAACGTAGTTCTGCTGGGGGCTCAGCACAATACACCCCTCAAATTAAATTAAGCACACCTGAAATTAAACTTTGCAACTATTCCGGTAGTGCATTAGAACCATTGTCGGTGTCAAATCCGGCGGATCTCGGGTAGGGGGTCCCGAACTGTGCGTCTAAGGCGGATGGTAACAGGAGGCAAGGGAAAGAATGTTTACCCAGGTTCGGGCCCTCAAGATGGAGGTAATACCCTAATTCCTGCTTGATTGATCTTGATGATATGAGTTGTACAAGAGTTGATCTACCATGAGATCGTAGAGGCTAAACCCTAGAAGCTAGCCAATGGTATGATTGTTGTTGTCCTACGGACTAAACCTTCCGGTTTATATAGACACTGGAGGGGGCTAGGGTTACACAGTCGATTACAGCGAAGGAGATCTACATATCCGTATTGCCAAGCTTGCCTTCCACGCCAAGAGAGTCCCATCCGGACACGAGACGAAGTCTTCAATCTTGTATCTTCATATTCCAACAGTCCGGCCAAAGGATATAGTCCGGCTGTCCGGATACCCCCTAATCCAGGACTCCCTCAGTAGCCCCTGAACCAGGCTGCAATGACGATGAGTCCGACGCGCAGATTGTCTTCGGCATTGCAAGGCGGGTTCCTCCTCCGCACACTCCATAGAAGATCTTGAACACAAGAATAGTGTCCGGCTCTGCAAAACAAGTTCCACATACCACTGTAGAGAGAATAATATTTCCACCAATCTAATCTGCTGACACACTTGATATCTTGACATCACATCACGGCCCGGCCATTATTCGAACCGTTTTTCTCAACCAGCCTTGGCGCATATCGCAAGGCAATTTCTTTGCACGTCTTGTCGAAGCAGAGATCGTGTCCCCTTATCACGGGATTCTCATCAATACGGGCGTGGGTAACCCAACCGCGCCATCAATTACGGCGCTTGGGGAATGAGCGAGTCTACTAGGCAGGTGGGGGCGCATAGTTTCGTCCGCCCTTATAAAGGGATAGGGATTTCACCTTTTTCACCTACGCCTTCTTCCTCCTCGCATATGCATTCTCGCGCACTCGAGTTCCAACACCCAAGTTTACGCTTTTCTCCTCAAACCGCCCCAAGCATGTCCGGAGCGGGAGGCAAGTGGATGAAATCCTCCGTCACGGAGGAGGACATCAAGAAGCTGCGGGGAGCCGGATACTTGGCCGTGGATATCGCACACCGGCTACCCGATGTGGGGAAGATCGTCCCTACCTCGGAACCTCACGAGAGGGTAGTTTTCCTTACCCACTTCGTCCACGGACTTGGATTTCCTCTCCACCCGTTCGTCCACAGCCTCATGTTCTATTACGGGCTGGACTTTCATGATCTGGCCACGAACTTTATTCTCAAAATCTCGGTGTTTATCATCGTGTGTGAGGCCTTCCTTCGCATTCGGCCCCACTTCGGCCTATGGATGAAGACCTTAATGTCAAGCCGAAGGTTGTAGGCGGCCAGCAAGCAGAATGCAGCGGCGCCATGGTGGGCAAAATGCCCAATGTCACATGGCTCGAGGGCTCCTATGTGGAGACCATAAAGGGGTGGCAATCGGGGTGGTTCTACATCACCGAGCCGCGCGACACCAACTGGGTGGCGACCCCCGAGTTCCGATCCGGAATCCCCATGCGGCTCACCTCCTGGAAAGAGAAGGGCCTGTCCTGGGGTAACCCGGTAGAGCTGACCGGACTCCAGACCTTACCGAGGACCTCCTCCCCTTACCGAGGACCACGGACTCAGCCCAAAGCGTCGTGCCAATCCGGTAGGTTTTTACACATCACAAGATGTTTAGTTTCCTCAGTTTAATCATATGCAGGATCTAAGCTCTCATGCCCTTGACAAGACTGGGTGGAGATGGCCGAGCAGATCGACTGCCCAGCCCCCCTGCATGAAGATCCAGCAGACGCTCTCCTGACGGAGATGCTGAGTCCGGCACCTTATGAGGTGCCAGTGAAGACGGCCAATAAGAAGGCCACGGGGACCCGACAGGGTCTCCGGCGCAAGGTTGTGTTGGAATCATCGTTCGAACACTCCGAGGCGTGCTCCTCCCATGACGACGAGGAGGAGGAAGAGGAAAGTTCTCCCCAGCCAGGGGAGACAAGAAAAGGAATGCCGCCCCAACCGGGGAGGCCGAAGGATCCAAGAAAGGAAGGACCCTCCTTCCGGACTGCTCCACGACCGCCGCCTACAGTGACGACGAGTGGTTGCCCAGGGACAAGCCCCTGGCGAAGTCATAAGTATCCGGATACCATAATAATTCTTGATATATTTTATCGCACTGCTTCTCATCACGCCGAACATGATTATGCAGTCCGTCCCGAGCCCATATCGACGTATCTTCGTCGGATGGCTCTTTGGACCCGTCGGATATGAATAGTGATTCACTTCCGACCGCCTCCACCCCTCGCCCTACGGACAATGCCAAGGTGTTGTCTCAAAGGGCACCGAGCCGGGGGGAGGCAGTCCTGGAGGCGCCTCAAGGCGACATTCCGGACCATGGGCGCAAAGGGAGCAAGACTCCCATGGGCTCCGAGTTCGACCTCGGCCGAACACGTCGGAACCTTCGGTTCCGGACTCATCGGCGCCCCTGCGAAGAGGGGCAAGCCGATCGTGCCGGTGACCTCTGTCCATCCGGAGGCACCGGACACCTTGCTGGAAGCGCTCCAAGGCGCTTCCATCAACGAAGAGCATTGCACTATCATGAATGCGGTGATGGAGAAGGTTCATTCCGCCAAAAGCGGACTAACTGAAGCTTGCGCCAGCCTCCTAACAGGCTTTGAGGTAAGTAATTAAATTATAGGGAAATATCACCGCATAGACAGTAGCCCCTGATGCTCTGTTTGGATTCGCTAAGAAAGGCCGAATAGAGGATCGAATAACAATCACAGAAGTCTAATTATAATATGCCTATGTGAATATGCAGGCTTCACTGCTGGCCACTGTCGCACGTACTGCGGAGCTTGCTGCACTGAAGCAGTACCTTGAGCGGTCCAAGGAAGAGCTCGGCCTTGCCAAGAGGCAGATCGAGGAGAACAAAGGTAAGCAATACCTTGTCAATATGAAAAAGAAAGAGTTGGTTGCAGAGTAATAGGATCATCATGAATTTTTCCAAGGGCCACGACCGAAGTGGCGACCCTCAAGAAGGCGTTGTCCGAGGCCGAAAACAAAGCGGCCAAGGAGCACACTGAGCGAGAAAAGCAAGAAGCCCGGGTAGGCGAGGTACAGCAAGAGCTCCAGGCTCTCGTTAAGAAGCACGAGTCGCTGGAACTTGAATCAAATACGCGATAGTCCGAGCTTGCCAAGGCGCTCGACAACGCCAAACATGCCAAGGCCGAAGCCCAAAAGGCCCTCCAGGAGATTGAGGCGGTGAAAAAGATAGCGGCGGGTAAGGCATTCATTATGCATAGTAGGCATGTGAAAGAAAATTTCCTTTTACTTACCCGAGTTTGGAGCCCTCCAGGAGCGTTCGCAGATCTGCCCCGTAGTGTGTCTGACGCCGCGGAGTTCTACCGAGCCGAGGAGGGAAGCTCGACGGAAAAGTTGTTACGGTCTCGATATCTCGGGACCGAACACCCGATGCCCGTGAGCGACCAGCTGAAGCAACTGGTCAAGCTCCACAAGGCGGCCGAACAGGCCATGAGGGGCCTTATAGTTCGGATATGGACTGGCGATTCCCTTCCCAACTGCTACTTCGACCTGGTGAGGCGGCTTGTGGATGCTTGCCCATGGCTAGAAGTCATTAAGCGGTCCGTCTGCATCGAAGGTGCACGCAGGGCTCTTACCCGTGCGAAGGTGCACTGGGCGAAGATGGACGCCGAGAAGCTGGTGAAGGAGGGGCCGCCGTAGGGCAAGGAGCATTGCCACCCCGAAATGTATTATGAAGGTGTCCTGAAGGGTGCCCGTCTCGTGGCGGACGAATGTACCAAAGATGTAATCTTTGAATGAACTTGCTCATGTGATCCTTGTATTTATGAAAACTAGTTCATGTTCGTTATGCAACGCTTTTGTATTTAAAATATTACCTTATGTGCGGCCGTTTATAAATTCTGAGAGTTGCTAGTCGTCGGCTTTTGCCCCCATGCAACTAGTGCTGGGGTGTTCAGGATAAATCTGAGCACTCTTTTTCCCATTCTTGGGTCCTTCGAGGGAGGTGTTCAGTGCAACGAACCAGGCAATCGAACTATAATGCTTTATCGCTCTCACTTAGCCATAGAAGTCCACAATTTTAAATTTTGGCGAAGCCCCTAGTCTTCGGAAGGCCGAATTTGGGGCGCTATACACGCCTAAGCCGGACAAGGCCGGCTCCTCGCCCAAAGCGGAAAAGGTCTTTAGGGACTTGAGACCTCTAGAACAGCGACCAGCTCTCGCCTCATCATGACAGTCAGTTTTAGCTTTCTCTACTGAGGTGCTCGGCCGGAAGAACCGGGGCACAATCGCAGTAGTTCTCCCAGTGCTACATTAGCCGATATAGCGGAACATAAGGTACCAAAACATGGGAGCCGGGCAAACCCAACTATTGACCCAAAACATGATTCGGAGCTGATGCATATAATGCTATAAGTTCGGGGTGCCGCACTGTCGAAAGTGTTCAGACTTCTCCAATAATTATGGGGTCTCTGAAGCCCACGGTGTATTAGCCGTGCAGTGTCTGGGTGCTGATTGTCATAGATAAACATATATATAAAAGAATATAGGATGCAATAACAGACTAGTACTATGCATTGTTTATTTAAGAAATGCGTTAAATCATACTGATACAAGTAGTGTGGTAAGCAAAAAATAGGACTATTTGACATGTCCCATCCAAGGGCAAGGTGAGGACTGGTATCTTAAAACAGGTATTTAACTCGTTAGCAGAGACCACCTGGGGATTCCGCCGTACGGCGTAGCTTCCTGCCCCCTTGGGTGTTGTATCATGTGTCCGGCTACCGTACTGCCGGATTGGGCTTCCAGAGAGTAGAGTCCTGAAAGAAAGAGAGTGATAAAGGTAGTAAACCCCTAGTGCGGTTGAGCCGCATTGTGGGATGCGCCGTGATCATGCCCCCGCCTTTACCCATGGTATTTTCAATGCGTAATTATGCACGCGCGGGACGGACTTTGCCGTTGTGGTGAGACTAGGGCGGGGGCCGAATTGCTAGGCGAGCTCTGAGCGTGCCAGGCGATCCTGTTGCAGGTTACTCCGGACGAGCTTGACGGTGTCCGGGGGCTTGATCACCGAACTGGTGGATTGCCTCAAAAGGCTGCTTTGTGCTTCTGCTGCGAGGGTCGCCGTGTGCTCCTCCGTACGGAGCGAGTGTTCTGTGTTTCCATAGACTGTGATGACCCCCCTAGGTCCTGGAATCTTGAGCTTGAGGCATGCGTAATGCGGTACCGTGTTAAATTTTGCAAATGCGGTGCGCCCGAGCAGTGCGTGATAGCCGCTGCAGAATGGGACGATATCGAAGATTAGCTCCTCACTTCGGAATTTGTCCGGAGATCCGAAGACCACTTCCCGTGTGATTGAGCCCGTACAATGGGCCTGTACACCTGGGATGACGCCTTTAAAGGTCGTTTTGGTGGGTTTGATCCTCGAGGGGTCTATACCCATTTTGCACACTGTATCCTGGTAAAGCAGGTTCAGGCTACTGCCGCCGTCCATAAGGACTCGAGTGAGGTGATATCCGTCGATGATTGGGTCTAAGACCAATGCGGCGGATCCGCCATGACGGATGCCCGTGGGGTGGTCCCTGTGATCGAAGGTGATCGGACAAGAGGACCATGGGTTGAACTTTGGGGCAACGGGCTCCATCGCGTATACGTCCCTTAGTGCACGCTTTCGTTCCCTTTTGGGGATGTGGGTTGCGTATATCATGTTCACCGTCCTCACTTGTGGGGGGAACCTCTTCTATCCTCCCGTGTTCGGCGGCCGTGGCTCCTCCTCGTCATCGTTGTGCATCCCCTTGTCCTTGTTTTCGGCGTTTAACTTGCCGGCCTGCTTGAACACCCAGCATTCTCTGTTGGTGTGATTGGCTGGCTTATCGTGTGTGCCATGTATTTGCCACGAGCGATCGAGTATGTGGTCCAAACTGGACGGGCCCAGAGTGCTTCTTTTGAATGGCTTTTTCCGCTGACCAGATTTAGAGCCTCTGAATCCGGCATTGACTGCCGTATCCTCAGTGTTATCGTCGTTGCTGCAGCGCTTGTGTTTGCTGCAACGTGACCTGCCGTTGCTGTCCTTTGTATCCGAAGTGCCAAGGTTCCTTGATATGTTATTGCTACGAGCTAGCCAGCTATCCTCTCCCGTGCAGAAGCGGGTCATGAGTGTCGTGAGGGCTGCCATTGATTTCGGCTTTTCCTGGCCGAGGTGCCGGGCGAGCCACTCGTCACGGAAGTTGTGCTTGAATGCCGCTAAGGCTTCTGCATCCGGATAGTCGACTATTTGATTTTTCTTTGTCAGGAACATTGTCCAGAATTGCCTGGCCGATTCCCCTGGCTGCTGAATTATGTGGCTCAAGTCATCGGCGTCTGGTGGTCGCACATAAGTGCCCTAGAAATTGTCGAGAAATGCGTCTTCCAGATCCTCCCAACAGCCAACGGAGTCTGCTGGCAAGCTATTCAGCCAATGCCGAGATGGTCCTTTGAGTTTTAACGGGAGGTACTTGATGGCATGTAGATAATCATCGCGGGCCATGTGGATGTGGAGGAGGAAGTCCTCGATCCATACCACAGGATCTGTCGTACCATCGTATGATTCGATATTTACAGGTTTAAAACCTTCTGGGAATTCATGCTCCATTACTTCGTTGGTGAAGCATAGGGGGTGTGTCGCGCCTCTGTGTTGGGCTATGTTGCAGCTCGTATGAGTCCTGCGTGCTGTATTCGGCCCGTCCGGACTTGCTTTTACTATATCCGGTGAGGCGGTCACTGTCGGTGTCAAAACCGGCGGATCTCGGGTAGGGGGTCCCGAACTGTGCGTCTAGGCGGATGGTAACAGGAGACGAGGGACACGGTGTTTTACCCAGGTTTGGGCCCTCTTGATGGAGGTAAAACCCTACGTCCTGCTTGATTGATATTGATATTGTGGATGTTTACAAGAGTGGATCTACCACGAGATCAAGGAGGCTAAACTCTAGAAGCTAGCCTATGGTATGATTGTAAGGGTTGTTGTTCTACGGACTAGAGCCATCCGGTTTATATAGACACCGGAGAGGGCTAGGGTTACATTGAGTCGGTTACAATGGTAGGAGATCTACATATCCGTATCGCCAAGCTTGCCTTCCACGCCAAGGAAAGTCCCATCCGGACACGGGGCGAAGTCTTCAATCTTGTATCTTCATAGTCTTGGAGTCCGGCCGATGATGGTAGTCCGGCCATCCGGACACCCCCTAATCCGGGACTCCCTCAGTAGCCCCCAAACCAGGCTTCAATGACGATAAGTCCAGCATGCGTGTAGTCTTCGGCGTTGCAAGGCGGGTTCTCCTTCAAGTTCTACGTACCTGCCGAACAGTGTCCAGCTTCCTCATCAATGTTGCGCGTCTTGGCTTCCACGCCCAATAATGGCCTTCTTCCACGCGTCGCACGAACGTGAAAAGCCAGGGTGTCTTTTATGTTTTACCCCCTAGTTGTGCGAATAATCTGCCTATAAGGGAGGCAAGAATCCAGATCCAAATCACCATCTTCCTCCCGCAAATACTCATCGGAGCACTTTTTGACCAAGAACCCATTCCATCATGGACCGTCAACGCGGCTCCTCTTCTCGCGCTCCCAGCCCTTTGCCAGGAGATTGGAGGAGATGCTTTGTTCCGCACAATGAGCTGGTGAAGCTCCAAGTGGGGGGATATCTCCCTCCGGCCTTCATGGTTCCGGTTCGAGCCGGGCTAGCCACCTACAAAGGTGGGAAGCAAGCGGAGGTTACCCCAAATCCCAACAAAGGGGCGGGTATGCTTCATCCCCTATCGATAAGGGGCTCGGATTTCAGTACATCCATTCCTCCGGGCTCCTCGGAGTTCTACGGACTCGGCTTCATCACCTAACGCCCGCCTCAATCCTGCATATTGCGGGTTCGTAGCTCTTCTTGAGCTATTCCTGGCGCCGAGCCCCACTTCGCACTGTGGAAGAGGTTGTTCTGCCTTGTACCCCGCTCTCACGAGGGGTCCATATATCAAGTGGGCGGCGCCGAAATATGGCGCATTGCCGGGACCGGATATCCATCCGGAACCCCTAAAAAGGCGCCCGAAGACTGGCCTTCGGAATGGTTTTATATAGAAGACGCTCCGCTGCCGGACCCTGTTCGGATCGGCCTCCCGGAGTTCAGCAATGCTCCTCTGAAGAAACGCCTTAGTTGGCGTCCGCGGAGCCCCGTCTGGAGGAAGATAAGAGCGTCCATTATTTGATGGGCCGAATAAGGTTACTGGCCCATGCCAGGTTGACCATGATTGGAGTCATGGCAACATGCATTATCGGGGGTGCAGCCACTACAATACAGGGGCCACCCCATGTGGGATTTCAACGGGGAAGACGATGCCACCCGTCATGGCATAAAGGGCGGATTGGCCAAAGATCTGGTGACGATCCTGTCCGCCTGTATAAGGGGAGAAGGAGGATTTCCTTGACGAACCCGTTAAATGGGTTCTCCATGAATAATCCCGGCCTTGGGTAGCGAACACTCTGCGTGTCCGACCCGTGCCTTCAAACTTAAGTTTCTTATATTGTGTTCTTCTTTCGACGCAGAACTGCGCTGGACCGTGGAGGGCATGCTAAGTCCGGCTCCGCAGCCCGAGGATCCAGAGAGATCCGGGATCCGCCTCGAAGAGGATCCGGACATAAAGGTGGAGCTAATCAACGGGTGTTCCACCAGCTCAGCATGGACAATGCTTTAGTCGCCATCACGGCCGACTATCCGGACTATATCCGGCTTCCCGGTGATTGCGGCGAAGCCACGACAACGCTATTCCTTCCTTGCTTATTTCGACCACCGTATATGATGGCGCTGGCAGGAGGCGCCTAGGCGGTAGCCGAGCTCAGCGGTGGCTGACCAACAAGGCCGATTCGGACCATGAGGCGGAAGAGGAGCGTGGCGCGGATCGAACGTCGCATCAAAGGTGTAGCTCACAATTCATTATTTTAGAGCAACGTTCCTAGGAAGCATTTGAGTGCTCATGACTTTTATAGGGAAAAAGCGTCCGCCGGATCTGCGGCGTGGAGGTTGCCAATCCAACCTCTACCAGCCAGCTCCCTTTTGGTCGAGGGGAGGCGAGCACAAGGCGCGAGCCGGACGTTCCTCCGACGGAGGATGCCGACAGACTGTCCGCCACCAAGTCTCGAGGTGGAGAGTGCCCTGAATCACAAAGCGCCGCGACAGTATTCGTGACGCGTGCTTCTCCCCCGAGGTGTTGAATGCCTTTAACACGGGGGACGCGCACCTTCGTGCTGCTCAAGATGGTTTTACCAGAGCCACGGAGCAGTATGTAAAAGACATACGGGTAAGAGAATTTAATAGTTATATATGCCAGTAGCCCTCGAGACTTAAAGTAGTTATATTAACTGATTTAAGGATCATATGAAACATAGGATCTTACCGAGAAGAATACCCAACTGTCTCAGGAGCTGCAAGAGTGCAAGGCCCAACTTGAGGCCGCACTCTCAAGCAGGAGGAAACGCGAGGACCTCTCACAGTAACGCATTATTTTAGAAAGATAAGTAGCGTTTGGCCTTTGCGCAAGTCTCGAAAGAAAAATGACGTTGCAGGTGCTGCCGACAAGATCCGGACAGGCAAGAACTTCGCGCCAACTAAAGGCGGCGAGAGGGTGCCGCATAAGGTGCAGCATGAAAGGAACAAGCTCCAGGATGCCCATGCCCAGCTTGGAGAAGAGCTGAAAGGCGTTCGGGCCGAGCTGTCAGGCTCCGTTAAGGAGAATCAGCGGCTTCGTCGCGGCATATATAGTAAGTGCTTGAGCGAACTCCTTTGAAAAGAAGAGTTCGGCGAGGAAGTCAATTTGATGTAATATGTCCGCAGGTATGCTCACGAGTCGCCTGCTGGAGGAGATGCCCGTATCAACGGGTGATCAACTTCCCGAATTGTTGCAACTGATCGAACGAGTTCGGCAGGCAATGAGCGGCGTCATCCAGGCGTTATGGCCAGCCTTCTCCTTACCCGAGGGTCTTGGGGAGCTTGCGGAGAAGCTGCAGGGAGTGCGGCAGCGCTTCCATTTATGGAAGATTTCGGCCTGCCGCCAAGGTGCCAGGGAGGCCTGGGCCATGGTAAAGACGCGGTACAAGAAGGCGGATCCCAACCACATGGCCGAAGTCGGACCTGTGGGGCCCGATGGGAAGGAGATCCCTGTGAGTTTAGTATACGGCCAAGTGGAGTTGGCCGCTAAATTTTCCCAACAGGACTGTAAATTAGACAACCTGTTAGACGGGATTGAGGAAGAATACAATCAGTCGATTTGACAATGTATTATAAAATGACATACAAAATGCCTTCTAGCCGGATTGTAGATCGTTTGTCTTTGCCGACCTTTTCGCTTCGACCTCGGGACCCTAGAGTCCGGAGTGTGTCCGAATACCTTCTCGGTTATGAAACAACCGGGGTATGCATGGAGACCAGTGTAGGGGTCATCGCTGCTTTATCGGACAAGTGCCCAACTAGTTATGTTATATTACATGGGTAGTAAGAAACATCTTCCAGGAGAATAGTTCCGTTAAGGGTTCCTTTCCTCTGGGGTGGTATGCCCTAAAGTGCATGTCCGGACTGCAAAAAAAGCAGAAAAACATCCGGGGCAGATAAATAAGTGGATAAAAATCATCTTTTAAGTCACCGATCGAATATTCCCTTAAGAACGCTAGCTTTCGCTTCACCCAGTCGAGGTACACATCCGCTGACCCGCAGAACAATCGCAGAGGTGCTCCTTTACCTCCTAGCCGAACAATCGGGAACGAGGGGTAAGCACAGAGCCAGCAACCCAGCTTGGCCAAAACTTAAGTCATATCGATGCATATAATGGTGAATAAAAGGTACATGTGGATGCTTGACACATGTGCTGGGCATGAAGCCCGTATAATTAAGCTTCTGGTAAAGAAGCCCCGAGGTATAATGAGTGCGGATAGCACATCAATTGCACGCGAACGTTGCGCAAGTAGGCCCTTTAAGGCTTGGATGAATAGGGTTGAGAAGAAAAAGATAAACAAAAAGCAGCTGAAGTAAAAAAAATTTGGACGGGGGGAAAGGGGCGAACTCTTAGTCCGGCGCTAGGCATAGAATCGTCGGAGGCGGGCTGCGTTCCATGGGTTCGGCTCGAGTCGGTTATCCGATGCATTTCGTAGACGGTACGCTCCGCCGGTTAGGACTTGATCGATGATGAAGGGGCTTCCCATTTGGGCTTGAGCTTGTCCTTTTCTTGTCCGGCAGCGAGAACCAGTTCGCCAACGCTGTAAGTCTTGGCCCGCATTTCTCTTTGATATCTTCGAGCCTGCTCTTCGATAGAATGCGGAACGAGCCTTGGCGACGCCACGCTCTTCCTCCAATGCATCCAAGCTGTCCCGCCGATCCAACTCGGCTTCTCTTTCTTCGCATGCGCACTCGAGGTGAGTCATGAATGATGTCGCAGGCAAAACTGCTTCGCGCCAGATACCATAAAAATGGTGTGAATCCGGTAGTGCGGTTAGGCGTTGTCCGCAGCCGCTAGAGTACGGAGTCGAGCTCCTCTACCCAGTGCGTGTCAGATTTCCTAAGGGACCGCACTAGTCTGGGTTTGATGCCGCTCATTATTAGACCATTTGCTCGTTCCACTTGACCGTTGGTTTGAGGATGATAAACTGAAGCGTAATCGAGCTTGATGCCCATATTTTTGCACCATGATTTAACCTCATCGGCAGTGAAGTTTGTGCCGTTATCGGTGATGATGATGTGGGGGACACCATAACGGTGTACTAGCCCGGATATAAAGTCTATCACTGGTCCGGACTCTGCCGTTTTAACTGGCTTGACCTCTATCCATTTGGTGAATTTATCCACCATGACCAATAGGTACCTTTGCTTGTGGGTTCCCCCTTTAAGTGGTCCAACCATGTCAAGCCCCTGCACGCGAACGGCCGTGTAATGGGTATAGTTTTGAGGGCGGTGGGTGGCATATGGCTCGATTAGCAAAGAGCAACAACCGACGATCTTTGACTAAGTCCCGAGATCCGCCGGGCCGTCGGCCAAGAAAATCCTGTACGGAATGCCTTTCCTACAAGGGCTCGAGCTGCGGCATGGTGTCCGCCTAGTCCGCATGAATTTCAGCCAGAGGTTTCGCCCTTCCTCTTGGAGATACACCTTTGAAGGACTCGGTTGTGCTTTTATTATAAAGTTCTCCCTCATAGACCTTGTAGGCTTTAGATCGCGGACAATGCAGCGGGCCTCATTTTGGTCTTGAAGCTCCTGCCTAAGCAAGTAGGCGAGGAATGGTTCTGCCCACGGGCAATTACTGCCATTATGTCGTATGGCGGAAGGTGTTATGTCATCGGCTGAATCGCCGGTTGGTGCGGCTTGTTCCGTTTGTTAGTTCGGACTCCTCTTCCCATAGTACGGATGGCTTGAAGAGCCGCTTCAGAAGATATTAGGAGGGACAGCGCGCGTTTTGCGCCAATGCGTGCAAGACGTCGGCTGCTTGGTTATTATCCGGCTACGTGATGGAATTCAAGTCCTTCAACCGGCTGACATTTTAGGACAGCGCTATGATATGCTGCCATTTTCGGATCTTTGGCGCCAAAGTCTCCGCTTATTTGGGATATTGCGAGGTTTGAATCCTCGCACCTCTAGGCGCTGAATGCCCATGGAGATTGCCATCCGGAGACCATGTAAAAGGGCCTCGTATTCGCCGCGTTGTTGGAGTCCGTGTACATTATCTCGAAACGATTGGACTATGTCCCGGTCGGGACGTCAATCGACGCCAGCCCCAATCCGCTAACATTTTAGAGCCGTCGAAGTGCATAATCCAATTGGAGTATGCGCCGTATTCTTTAGGGAGTTCGGTCGGTCCATTCAGCGAAAAGTCAGCCAAAACTTGTGACTTTATAGCTCGCCGAGGTTTGTAAGATATATCAAATGGTAAGAGCTCAATGGCCCATTTTGCAATCCTGCCCGTCGCGTCATGCTTGTTTATAATGTCGTTAAGTGGTACTTCAGAGGCCATCGTTATCGAACACTCTTGAAAGTAGTGTCGAGCTTCCGGATGCCATGAACATCGCGTATGCTATCTTCTCGATAGTGCGGTAACGGGACTTGCGGGGGTTAACACAAAGGATACGTAGTATACTGGTTTTGAAGAGGGAATTTATGCCCTTCTTTTCTCGCTCGACGACGCAGTACCGCGCTTACAACTTGATGCGTAGCTGCGATGTATAACAACATTGGTTCGCCTGTGTTGGGCGCAGCTAGGACCGGATTTGTTGCCAATATGGCCTTTATTTCTTCGAGTCCGGCGGTGGCAGCATCCGCCCACTGGTGTTCGGCGCCTAAGGAGGCGATAGAGGGTAAGGCCTTTTCTCCTAGACGGAGATAAAGCGGCTTAGAGCCGCCACGCATCCAAATAATTTTTGTACTCCTCCATTCCTAAATATAGGGTGTATAGTTTTGGGCACCTAAAATTAAAGAACGACGGAGGAAAATTTCACAAGTTTTGGGCGAGATTATACCTGACTAATTGACATGAAAAAATAGAGGAGCTTGCCTAATATAAGTAAATGTACTCAAATTCCTTCAAAAATAATCCAAACGAGCGGTATAACCCAATACACCTTATATTTCGGACTTTTTCTCAAAAATCTATACACCTTATATCAAGGAACGGAGGGAGTATTTGCTTGAGGTCTTTTGGGATATCTAGCTGTGACAGAGCTCGAATCTTGGCTGGGTTTGCTTCAATTCCTCTACCGGATACGATGAAGCCCAAAGCTTTCACCGGTACGCCAAAACGCATTTTTCCGGATTCAGCTTGAAGTCATATGCTCCGAGGTTGTCGAATGTGAGCCTCAAGTCGCCTACTAGAGTTTCGACGAGTTTAGTTTTGACGACTACGTCGTCTACGTATGCCTCTACTGTTTTGCCGATCTGGGTAGCTAGACATGTCTCGAATCATGCGCTGATATGTTGCGCCGGTGTTTTTAAGTCCGAAGGGCATCATGTTGAAGCGTAATGGTCCATATGGAGTAATGAATGCCGCGGCTTGATCCGCTTCGCCATCTTGATTTGATGATAGCCGGAGTATGCGTCCGTGAAGCACAATGAATCGTGCTCTGCAGTGGCATCGATGATTTGGTCGATGCGGGGGAGGGGGAAGAGATCCTTTGGGCAGGCTTTATTTAGGTCTTTGAAATCGACACATAGGCGCCAGGATTTGTCCTTCTTGGTACCATTACCAGGTTTGCTAGCCAATCCGGTGCTTGATGTCTTTGATGAATCCGCTTCCAATAGTTTGGCTAGCTCTTCTCCCATTGCCTGTCTTTTGGGTCGAAAATCATCAAGAGCCTGTTTGATGGCTTGAATCCTTTTAGGATGTTTAGGCTGTGTTCGCCAATCATGTGGGATTCCGGCATATCCGAGGGTGCCGTGCAAAATGTCCCAATTTTCCCGGGAATTCTCACAGTCTGGCGCCTACATCGGGTTCAATTGTGCCCGATGGAGGCCGTCTTTGTCGGGTCCGTTGGGTGGACCTGGAATTTTACTATTTCATCTACTGGTTTAAAGGAGGTGGACTTGGATCTTTATCGAGTATCACATCGTCCCTATTCACCGTGAGCGCAAGGGTGAGTTCCTCTGCCGCTAGGGCTTGGATAGTGCCTCTAAGGCTAATGCGATCTGTCTTGTTTTCGCGCCGAGTGCTATGTCCAGATCACTAACGAGAGTGATTATTCCGCCGGCCTGGCATTTTGAGCTTCATGTACCCGTAATGGGGTACGGCTTGAAAAATTGTGAATGCCTCTCGTCCCTAATATAGCGTGATATCCGCTGTTGAACGGGGCCACTTGGAACGTGACTTCTTCGGATCTGTAATTGTCCGGCGAGCGAATACCACATCGAGTGTGATTTTTCCTGTCAGCAGCGCCTCCGGCTAGGGATTATTCCTCTAAAGGTTGTGCTGCTTCGCTCAATATGGTTCCAGCCTATTTCCATTTTTGAAGGGTTTCCTCAGAGATGAGGTTTCATCCGCTGCCGCCATGAGGACTTTTGTAAGTCGAAAGCCGCTCACTATTGGACTAAGTACCGGTCGGCCGGAGCTCGGGCTGTTCGAATTTAGGTTCGTCACTGGCGTTGAAGGTGATGGTTGTGTCGCCCATGGATTGGTTGTTGCTACTTGGTAGACTTCGCGAGGCTGCGGATTGTTCGCTTCGCATATTATTTGATACTGAAGTCTCAAGACTGTTGATACCGTAGCGATGTTGTTGGAGTGGTTTTCCGGCTAGAAGCTCCTCTCCACTTTTGGCCACCTGCCGTAATATCCAACATGCTCAAGGCTATGTGTTGGGACGGCGCCTTCCAGATTATGAATTGTTCAGTCCGCTAAGCCATCCCTCTAGTACGGTTCCGTGCGTCTTTATGGGGTTTTTGCTTTTTGGTTTTGTATCCGGTGCCCGAGTGTAATGCACCCTTTTGTTGCGGATTAGGGTTGTGTTCGGGGCCGGATTGTCCCAAAACTTATTTTCGGTTGTCCGGAAACTCTCCATCGCACAATACTTTCGCATTATGGACGCTTGTGTCAGCGGCGCAGTAATTTCACGACGGTGACGGTGTTCAAGATTCCTCGTCTGTGCAATTATTGCAAAAATTTAGATTGCATTTTCCTCTCGGCAGTCCTTTATCCTGTCCATAACCAGGAGGAATCTGGCCCAAGAGTGATGTACTTGTCTCAGCGGGCTCTTGCCGAATTAGAGATAGATCGATATGTCCGGGCGGGTGGGTGGAACTAAGTCCGAACCCTACCCATCTCAAGGCTCGAAGGCGAGAAGTTTCCAACTTTGAAGCTTGGATTGCTGGACGTTGTCCAACGAGTCCAGTCCGATGCCCCGACTTTAAGTTCGATGCTTGATCGAAGCCCGCCCCTCCGCTGAATCCGCATGGGGGTTCTGGAGCCCGGACATGACTAGTTTTCAATACGTGAGAAGCGTCGCCGATTGTTCCTCTACCATCGCAACGTGGTGGGTAACTGGGAGAGTTAATCTCTCTAGATCGGTTTTAAGCCCAATCTGATCGTAGTCTATAGCGACTCCTGCGGCGATGCGATCCAAGAGCTCGCTCTGGACGAGAGCTCTATTGATCTAGCCGCTATGCATTACGAGCTGACGTGAAAATTGCTTTTGACGACTTGAGAGGTCATTGTCAAAGAGATGGCCGGACAGGCGGTCATAAGAAAACCAAAGGCTCTTTTGGCGAAAATAGCGCCCTTGAAGACGGAGGAGGCATCCTTCCTATCGGTGACGGCATGAGGAACTCTCAATGAAAGCACCAATGTCGGTGTCAAAACCGCGGATCTCGGTAGGGGGTCCCGAACTGTGCGCCTAGGCGGATGGTAACAGGAGATGAGGGACACGATGTTTTACAGTGTTCGGGCCTCTTGATGGAGGTAAAACCCACGTCCCGCTTGATTGATATTGATATTGTGGATGTTTACAAGAGTGGATCTACCACGAGATCAAGGAGGCTAAACCCTAGAAGCTAGCCTATGGTATGATTGTAAGGGTTGTTGTTCTACGGATTAGAGCCATCCGGTTTATATAGACACCGAGAGGGCTAGGGTTACATAGAGTCGGTTACAATGGTAGGAGATCTACATATCCAGACGCCAAGCTTGCCTTCCACGCCAAGGAAAGTCCCATCCGGACACGGGCTAAGTCTTCAATCTTGTATCTTCATAGTCTTAGAGTCCGCCGATGATGGTAGTCCGCCATCCGGACACCCCCTAATCCGGGACTCCTCGCCACCGCCCTTTAGGGGCACGCCCTGCGATCCATAGGTCGACCTTGCGGTTTTGCCTGTCTTCCAATACGCCTCATAGGTCTCGCGTGTTTCCTGCTGCCTTGGTATGTTTGTTTGAATGGCGGGCAGGGTGCAGCTGATTTTCAGGCCATATCGCTTTTCTATCTCGCCACGGGTGGCCGATCACCCTGATCGTCAGACGCCGGTGATGTAGATTTCCGTGCTTCCTCCTCAAATCGGGGTAGCAGCCTGCGTTGTGGGTGACCCTTGGAAGGGCGTTCGAGTTCGTACTCCAAGGCCTCAAGGACTTCAGTCCATCTATCTGCTAGCAGATCCTGATCGGCTCGAAGCTGTTGCTGCCTTTTCTTTAGGCTATTTGCAGTGGCAATAAGCCGGCGCTTAAAGCGCTCCTGCTCGACGGGATCCTCAGGCACGACAAATTCTTCGTCGTCGAGGCTCGCTTGCTTCGGAGAGAGGCATATAGTTGTCGCCCTTCGCTTTCTCCTCTACCGCTTCTCTTAGGAGGGCTGGCTTGTTCATCCTCCGCTCTTGATCGTGCCGAGGAGGATTGTCATCATCTTCTCGTGACCGTCCGAGTAATCGCTTTCATGTGCTTGGTATCACCGCTTTTGCTGTGGCGAGACTTAGAGCGGCTACCGACGCCGGCGCTGGGGTTGCTTCTTGGAGGGGTCATCCTCCGTTGTCTTGTCGCCATTGCCTTCTTTGGGTGTGTCCACCATATATATATATATCATAAGATGAGGTGGCAGTCCAATGCCCCGCGGGCAGTGAGTCTTGTTCGTCTCCTTCATCGTTGTCCATGCCATCGATGTCTTCGGATTCGAAGTCGAGCATGTAGGTTAACTCGTCGACAGTGGCTACTAAGTGGGTGGTGGGTGGGGACTGAATTTCTTCGTCGTCCGCATCCCACTCTAGCCGGACATAGTTCGGCCAAGGTTCTCCAGACAGGGAGAGAGATTTTAATGAGTTCAGAATGTCACCGAAGGGCGAGTGCTGAAAGACATCTGCGGAGGTGAACTCCATGATCGGCGCCCAATCAGATTTGATAGGTATGGGCGCGGGTGGTACGGAGTCCGTGGCCGAGGACGAGTCCAGCAGTTCGGCGACACAGCTCTCGTGAAGGGTGAGGTCAGTATTCGGCTCTATCGCCACTGAGGGTGCGGCCTCCGTGGCGGAGTCTATCCTCCCGTCCTCGGATGGCGCGATCTGCTCCGGACCGAAGGCCGGAGTAGTTGCTGGCGTGATCTCCCGAACACTGTCCGACGGCAGAGCTATATCGTGCTCGTCGTGATCGTGCGGCACACTTGGCATGGGCCCAAATCCATCGAAAATCAAGTCTCCCCGGATATCGGCAAGTAATTCGTTTCCAAACCTGACTGATGGCTGTGGGCGTAGCTCTCGATCTGCTCCAGATGGCCAAACAAGTTGGTTCAGCAAGGCGTCACGCCAACATGAAGATCTGTCCGGGAGGAAATCTCACCGACCACATCGTTGTCGATGATCAAGGGGCCATCGAACCTTTCAGTGGACGACATGCTGGAACTCTCAATGAAAGCACCAATGTCGGTGTCAAACCGCGGATCTCGGTATGGGGTCCCGAACTCAGCGTCTAAGGCGGATGGTAACAGGAGGCAAGGGACACAACGCTTACCTGTGTTCGGGCCTCACGATGGAGGTAATACCCTACTTCCTGCTTGATTGATCTTGATGATATGAGTAGTACAAGAGTTGATCTACCACGAGATCGTAGAGGCTAAACCCTAGAAGCTAGCCTATGGTATGATTGTTGTTGTCCTATTTGACTAAACCCTCCAGCTTTATATAGACACCGGAGGGGGCTAGGGTTACACAGAGTCGGTTACAACAGTAGGAGATGTAGATATCCAGACGCCAAGCTTGCCTTCCATGCCAAGAGAGTCCCATCCTACACCGAGACGAAGTCTTCAATCTTGTATCTTCATAGTCCAACAGTCCGCCAAGGATATAGTCCGCTGTCCGGATACCCCTAATCCAGACTCCTCAACCACCATGAGCAACGACACCGCCACCTTACTGAGTCCTCGCTCCACGCCCCTCGACTTCGCCCTTGTCCCTCTTCCTCTCGACCGATACTTCTTGCTTGAACCGCACACTTGGCTGTTGCTCTTCATCCAACCCTTGTAGATATTGAAGCAAAGGTAGCCATCCATTGCAGCGAGTGGATGTGGTCTATATCTAGTACATTCCATGCCATGCATGACGATGAAACGGTATGGAGGCTTCTAGTTTACCGTATGAAGGATGAACCATGGCTCCCGCCAGGTCAGCAATGAAGGCTGACGAGAGGACACCAAATTGATTCTTCCGGAGGTCAAAGGTGTTGCCTACAACGAGGCCTATCTAACGATGACTTCTTTGTCGCTACTAAAGTCTACAAGAACGAATTTGACTAGGTTGTTCTCGAGGAAGCCCTTAAAATCCTGGCACTCAACGCCGGCATGGCATATGTGGTAGACCAAGCATAAGTCATGCACGCAAACCTGGATCACGACGGGCTTCTTCCTCTCTTCGCCCTTAGATCCTTCTCTCGCCCCAGACTGTGGTGTACTCAACATCTAGCCCAGCGACCCACTCATCATCCGAAGTCTTCGAACATGCGCTCCGGGCGAGAAAGGCATCCTTTCACCGTCAGCGAAGAACGGTGTAGATGACGCCAAACTCATCGCCGTGATGGTTCTAACCTTGTACTCACCGCCGGTCGGGAGATTTGGGACGCCATGGATTTGGGAGGAGGGTTAGGATTAGTGGAACTACCGTAATGTGAATGGACGGGACGACTAGGAGCGAACCGCCGTAGTATTGAAGGACGTGCGGGGACGAGTAGGAGCGAACTACCAGCTTGCGAACGGCAGGGTAGTGGCTTTCCATTCTCCCATGATACGGGCTACCGAGAGCCCTTGGATCTGAGATCAAACGGTTGCATGGCGTGATTCTAGACCTATGGGTGAATATCCTATCCTGGAGGGTTATTCTGCAAATTTTCAGCAACTTAGCATGCGACCGCTTGATTCAGATCCAAGGGCTGCTAGCAGCCCGTATCGTGGTCGCTACTACTACTTACATCATCGCTATGTTCGTGCGGTCGCGCTTGGAGATTTAACACGGTGTGTTAGGCTATCCGATGTTGGCATGTCATACATAGTCATCACTTAGTCACTCATACTACAACAAGGTTTTGAGGTTGGCTATAAGTGTTTTTTGTTACTTCTCTCTATCTTTTTCTTCAGATTCTCCTCCGTCTTATATTATAGAACGCTTTTTGACACTAGTGTAGTGCCAAAAACGTTCTTATATTGTGGGACACAAGGAGTACTAGTATTTATTGCATTTGCCAAGGAGTGACCTCTTCCAATGAAATGGTGTTGCTAAGTTTGCTTCATTTAATTAGCTATAGACTCAAAATTGTCTTTTCACCTAGGTACACGCGCTTAGCACCATTTCTTCCTTGGGTCACCAAACTAGTCTCTCTCTTCTTGATTAACTTGCCACACCAGACTTTATGCCTATGTGGCAAGCTTAAGTACCTGTAGGAGCAAGTAAGTACAATAGTGCGCTTTACATGGCATTTTTGCATATGTGGAGGAAAGAGAGGCAAGGAAAAAGTGGAGAAGTGGGCTCTCATGCAAGAGCCAGCCTCTACTACATGGTGGAGCATTGAGAGAGGCACCTGTAAGGAGGTGGTCAGGAATCAGGAGACTCACGCCGGTCGTAGCGCCACAGTTAACATTATAATGGCAAGTCAAATCACGTGGACCCACCTGTCCAGCAATAACTCACCACAAATCACACAGCCCTATGTTTGCAGCAGCCTACTCCCTCATCTTCTCGCTGCCTCTGCCGAACCGACTAGGCGGAACTACTCGCCATCACGGCAAGAAAAGCTCACAAGTAGATACTCCCTCCGTCTAGGTGACCAAGGTGGAGAGGAAAACGAGAGAACTTAATGTTTAGTATTTACTAAGGTTGGTTGTAATGGTACTAGCGTTAGCAATTTTGATGAGGTGTCATAGAATTAAATGTCAAAAGAGAGAGAGAGAGTTGAGTACTATGTGTCATACATGGCAATAAATAAAGTACTACATGGTACTAATATATGATACATGGCGCAGGAGTACTAAGTATTATTAATACAGTTTTGCTATATAAGATCTACTCCTGCGCCATGTATTAGATGAGACCAAATTATATGATACATGGCACAGGAGTAGAACTCATTCATCTTTTATAGCCATTGGATGTGATGCTATATACGATGCGTGTGTGCTGACGTGGGTTGTATTTGTTCTTGTGCAACGAACTGACCACTGCATGTCATGTTTGATAGTCTCAAGTCATTAAAAGCATACAAGCCCCACATCTCTTCTTGGTTGATTCCTCTATTTATGTCAAAAAATAAGAAACAAAGTGAGAGTTAATGCTCCACGACTATGTGTTTACTATTTGGTTTTCGTAAGATGACTTAATACTCACCTAGACGGAGGGAGTATTCGATTTGACAGAGGGCGGCGCAGTTCCCGCTACGGCTTTAATGCAGAGGAGGGAGGGAGTAGCGGTTCCCGTATGTTGAACGGCCAATGCATCCTCCTTCAATTAATGCATGAGGGAAGTAATGGGAGGAGGACCGGGAAAAGAGGCTGCACGATGTGAATGCAACGCAGTTTGCCCTCATTGCCCTCATATAAAGGCACCCCTCCATTCCAATGCATCTTGGAGTACCACATCGTACGCAACTAAGCATTTGCCTAAGCACCTACACTAAGCACAAAAGAGCTCACTCCAGATCCATGGCGGCGATGCGCGTGAGCGGCCAGCGGCTGCGCCAGATGGTCCACGACGCCGGCTCGCGGCATGGCGCCGAGGATCGCCTCCAGACGGTGTTGAGACCGGCTGGTGGATGGTCGCGCCGACGCCAACCACGACTCTCGCTTGACCAGATGATCGCTGCCACCAGCAACAGGTTCACCGTCCTCAAAGCTCATGGACGACATCGCCAGATTCTCCAGCCAGCGCACCTAGGCTCCTCATTGCCTGCCACCCTAATCGTCCTCCATGGCCGGAACCTCTTTCAAGCACTGGTGGCCCTGCGAATGCCCGCCGACGCCACGAAGAATGTCCACCAGGAGGCCGCGCTCGCCGCGAGGCGCCTCGCCCTGCAAGAATTCGTCGACTATCGGATCTCGGGTTCCGGCAGACCCTCTAGGTTCGAACTCTGGGGTGCACGTGGAGATCTCACCTCCAACCTACCTACACCTCGCCGCCGCAAAGGATCTAAACTACGTAAGAGCAACACAAGGGACACAAGGTTTATAGTGGTTTGGGCCACCATTGTGGTGTAATACCCTACTCCAAAGGTGTGGTGTGGTGGATTGCCTCCGGGCTGATGATGAACAATACAAGGAAGAACAGCCTCATGAGGTTCCGCTTTGGTCTGGTGCGATGAACTGCTAGGGAAGTTCACCGCTTCTCCTCTCTAGATGCTGATCCTCTACCCCGTGGGTGGCTAGTCCTATTTATAGGCAGAGGCCCTTGGCCTCTTTCCAAATATTGAGCGGGAAGGGCGCCGACAATTGGCCATTTTGAAGGGGAACATCTAGTACACTTATCCTGACTAAAGTCGGTCCTCGCCTGCCAAAGACTCTGACGGTGACGCCGGCTTGAGCTCCACGATGACCTCCTTCCGGCCGTTCTGCTGGTCTTGGTCTTGTTGCACCGAAATGGTTGCCTTTGCTTGATGCTCTTGGCCCGCTCTTGCCTCCTTTGCACCAAAGGGGAAATGAGGACATCATGCTGGCTGGCGCCTCGCCTCGCGCCTCGGTCATCATGGCTTGCGCCATGGGCGCCTCGTGAGGTACCCCGCTTGATCTCTCCGCCTCATGAGCCACCGACGAGGCTGTGCTCGAGGAAGCTTCCTGTCGTCCGCCTCATGAGGCTTGGCCCCTCGCGAGGGTCTTGAGCTTGTTTTATGAAGATGGGTCATACTGGCCACCCTTGAGCCACGCCAGCAGCCGCAGCAGTGCAAGTCAGGGTACCCCGCTCCTGCAACGCCGACAAGAGCTCCCCGCCCAAGGCGAGCCTGACTTGGCTTAGCAAAGAAGCGGGGCAGGCGAGGCCATGGGGCCCCAATAGCTCATGGGTCCTTGGGCGCCGTGGTGGCGTTGATTGGTCATGGGTGTCTCGCTTCCCATGACGCCTTGGCAATTGCACGAATCGACAAGAGAGCGGTACTGCCTAGGCTTTCTCTCCTTTGCCTTCTCCGCCATTGCCAGATCCCCTTTCTCGCCCTATACTTCCTGCTCCAAATCCCCAGATCTACTCCGACCCTGCGTTCTAGCAAGGTATGGCGCCTGCACCCCGGCCGGAGCTTGGTACTCGCATGGACTCCCGAACGTGTCGGAGAAGAGCCTTGCCCAGCACGCCGGATGATGGCGGTGCAAGGCAACGACGGGGCGGCGGTGCTCAAGGTTGGCTCTGCCCTTCCTGAGGACCAAGGAAGCACCTTCTACCCGCTCTTCGTGAGCGCCATTGCCGCCGGTCTGGTGCCTCCTTTTCGAAGTTCTTCTTTTCTGTCCTCCACCATTACAAACTGCAAGCTCGCACCTCCACCCCAACTCTCTTCTTCTCCGGCGATCTTCGCCTACTATTGTGAGGCTCATGTCGGGTGCAGCCCTCAAGGGTCTTTGCTGCGCCACTACTTCTACCTCCCGGCCTCCCTGCTGCCCCATCACACAGGCGCGAGCTTTGTCACAGACGACAGCTCCAACGCCCATCATGAAGCCTGATTCTTGTCTTGCTTCTGCTTCGCTGTTGAGGCCTGATGTTAGTACTCCTTGGCTAGGGCCGGTGCTCACAAGGCGAAAGCTGAAGGGGCTCCCGAGGCTTCGCCTGGGCAGCACCTCCATCCGCTGGAGAAGGGGCGGCAAGACGCTGGTCTCTTGTCACATCCCTAGCTTCGGTGCCGCTAGTGTTTGCATCATGTTTAAATTTTTGAAACTTGAACCGAGGAAATTTGGAAGCCTCAAAACTTAAATAAAAGAAGGGCAAAACCCTAAAATCTCATTCATTGTTCCAAAATGCTCTTCTTAAATGTTTGATAATTTTGGCAAGGGTTCTCGTCCCAACCAAAATATTGAACATTTTAAGGACTTAATCTTGGGACTTTGAATTTAAATCATTAGTTATTTGAATTTGAATTATATTCATATAATTAGAATATAATTTCAAATACCCTGAAATATTTTATGAGCTTTTGAAAAGTCCATCCGCAAAATAAAGCTATTCGTAGGAGTTTTTGGCATTGTTTGAATTGTTTTAAATTCAAAACAAGGGCAAAAGATTAAAAAACAGAAACAGGAAAACAATAAAAGAATGTAAACTCACCAGAACTTACCTGGCCTTACCAGTCCGCCCATTAGGCAGCCCAGCCCACCAGGGCACCGCTGTTTTCAACCTCTCACAGATCGGGCAGAGGCGTGTCGACGCCCGTGCCCGAGCCTCCACCTCTCCTTGCAGCTGGCAGCAGCTTGGCAGTCCAGCTGCTCGCTTAGAGACGCCCAGCACCTCGCCACTCCCCGCCTCGCCTCTCCCCCACCGCCTCCGCTCTCTCCTGCAGCTCGCCTCAACACACCAGAGCTACAAGAGCTCACCATTGCCGTGCCCACAGTGCCTCCTCGCCTCGCTGACGATCCATGGCTCCGCCTGAAGCCCTGCCCCTCCCGCTGAGTCACATGACGCCGACGCCTGGGAACCGCTGCCGACGCCATCTTCGTCCTTCGCTTCCGCTGCCGCCGACGACCGATTCTTCGTCACCAGCCGCCCCGAGCACGCTTGAGATCACCGGCGCCCCACCGTGAGCTCTATATATCAACCCTCTCCCCACCGCCGATCCCTTTCTAGCTCGCTGTCCACCGCGGCCGGTCGCCGCCGCCAGCCTCGCCACCGCTGGTGGCTGGAGCCGCTAGCTCAGAGCCAAGCACACCACCACGCCAACACATCTCCAGGAGCCCAGCCAGCACCGCCCTCTCGGTGCTCTAGCGCCAACCCACACCCACCGAACTCCGCCGCCAAAAGCTCGACGCCGGCGAGATTCCGCCACCCCGCCGCCTCTAGCTTGGTCCGCTGGATGGGGCGCAGAAAGGGCATCTTCCGTGCCCTTGCATCGAATATCGCCGAGCAGTGTTTCCGCGAGCCTCCACTGTGGTCAATGGTCGCGGCGGTCAACCCCAGCCTTGCCGACGTGGCGCCCTTAATTAGCCCTAACCGCACTAATCGAGCCATCGGCGTGATGGGCCCCGACGGCCCTGATTTTAGTTAGGCTAATTAACCCCTGCTTAAACCTCAGGTGATCGACGGTGGTCCCCACGCTGTCAGATTTGACCTGGTCACGCTGTTGACTCCTGCCGACGCAGCATGACGCAAGGTCGACGCAAGATTTGACTTCGGATTTAAATAATTCAGAAATTCCAGAAAATAGTATAAACTTCTAAAATCCTAGTAATTCAACCAGAACTCCAAATCAAATAATTTATATATGAAAATTATTAGAAAAATCCAATCTATCCATCTGTACCATTTTCATGCATGTTAGAACAACTTATAGCTGCTGTTTAGCACAAATCATATAAATGGCATTTGAATTTCACATATGGAGTTTGGATTTGAACTTAGGGTCCAAACCAACGCTATTTAACTTTGTTGCTAGCTGCATTAGCTCAAAACACCAGCATATTTCCATGTCATGATCATGCATCATATTGTTGCATTGCATTGATTGTGTTCTTCCTTGTTTGCCGGTAATTGTCCCTCTCAAGAGACGCATCGATTCATCGACGATGAGTTCGATGACACGGATGAAGAACTATATTATCTTCGTGCCGTGCAAGCAAAACCCCTTGTTCATTCCGATATAATCCCACTCTCTCGCCCTGCTCTATTTTACTGCATTAGGACAACAATGACTCATGTGTTACTTGTTGCATGTAGCTGAACCCTTTATCCTCTCTCGCATGACCTGTCATTCCACAAGAATTAGATGAAACCCACTAGCATGAGTAGGAGTTGTTTGAGCCCTCACTGTGCCTACTCATTCATGCTTGTTTGTCATGCCTGCTATTGCTTAGATTTGTGTCGTCCGATTCATCGGGAATGAATTGGATAGTGGTGAACATGTCCCACTGTGTGTGAGCTAAGTGTGTGAACACGATTTGGTAAAGGTAGGTGAGAGGCCATGTAGGAGTACATGGTGGGTTGTCTCATTGCAGCTGTCCTCGTGAACTGAGTTCTGTGTTTGTGATCCATGAACAGTTACTACCTCACATTGGGTTCCGTAATCGACCCCTCTCGACTTATTAATCAACATGATCTCTGTCCTGTGAGTTGCAACTAGTTTCGTGTTTGTAGGTAGTGTTAGTAGTCTACCAAGTGGCACCCAAGACAGTGGGCTTGGGACAGATTAGGCACAAGGGGTCTGTGTACCAAGTAGCACCCGTTGGTGGGCTTGGGAACCCTGCACACATCGCTTGGGGGCCGTGAGTGACACCCCGGCCGGATCTCCTTATGGATGGAACCCGAATAGGCGATAAACCTGGACTAGAGACTTGCGTGGTTAGTCGGTCGTGGCGACTCCCTCGCCCGCTTCCGCTTGAAGGTTGCCGAGGTACATGACGTGTACAGGGCGATAAGTGGCTAGAGCGTGTGAAGAAGTACACCCCGCAGGGTTATCATTATCTATTCAAATAGCCGGATTCCTCGGATATGGAAACTTGGACCCTTGCATAGTTCATAGACAAGTGAAAGTGGATACTCTAAAACTCACAAGATAGCGTGAGTGCTATGGATGGCGTTCTCGAGGTAGACGGGAGCGGATCCATAGTGGTGTATTGATATGGTGAATATGTGGACTCGTAGCGCCACCTCAAAAGAGTTACTTGCAGTCATAGTTCAGATAGCCACCGAGTCAAAGCTGGCTTGCTGCAGCCAAACTCCACCACCCCCTTTGATAATGATGCATATGTAGTTAGTTCTGATGTAAGTCTTGCTGAGTACGCTTGTACTCACGCTTGCTTATTTTATGTTTTGTAGAGAGACGCCGGCCTCGCTTAGTAGTTCCGCTTGGACTTGACGCTTAGCTTGTTACCTCAGCCACGATCTTGTGCCTCGACAGATCTGTAGATAGTCGCTTCTAAGCCTTTTTCATTTATAGATGTCTGTACTGTACATGATTAGCTTCCGCATGTGCTTTGACTTGTATGTTTCGAAAGTGTTGGGTCATGAGACCCATGTTTGTAATATCTCGCCTCGAGCCTAATGAATAAATATTTGAGTCGAGAGTTATGTTGTGATGCCATGTTGTATTTACACATATTGAGCATATTGTGTGTATGTTTGAAATGCTTGGTATGTGGGATCCGACAAACTAGTTGTTTATCCTTGGCAGCCTCTCATATGGGGAAATGTAGTCTCGTGCTTCGAGCGATAGTAGTCCGCTACAGCCCGGTTCACCGGAGTCCTGCTAGCCCAGACTACCGCTGGACACTTGACTGGCCGGGCATGTGTTTCACTTCGCTCCTATGTCTGTCCTTCGGGAAATGTCACGCGGTGATATTCGAGTCCTGCTTAGCTCTGCTACAGCCCGGGATACCGGAGTCCTCATAGCCCAGTGCTACAGCCCGAATTCATACGTTGATGACCGACATGCTCGATGTGATTCATGTATGCCTGTCCCCATGGGTTAGCGCCGCTTTGGGTTCATGACTAGCCATGTCGGCCCGGTTCTTGTCATATGGATGCTAGCGACACTATCATATACGTGAGCCAAAAGGCTAAACGGTCCCGGCCATGGTAAGTCGACACTGTGGAATACCGTGCGTGAGGCCGCAAAGTGATATGAGGTGTTAACGGCTAGGTCGATGTGACTTGGAATCGGGTCCCGATAGCTGGTATTAGAGCCCGACGCTCAGAGGATTACCAAGCCAAACTGGTCGGTTGTGTCTAGAAATGCTCTAGTTATGTAAGTGAATTGATTGTGGAAGGGAACGTAAGGCTCTTTTTACTCCTTATACCTCATGGCCCTCTGATCTGAGTCAACCTCTTATCTTCTACGGGGATTAAGAATTAGGCCTTCTCATCTATCTATCGATGACGTGTTACTAATCCATAGACCTTTAAGATTGTTGGATTTAAGCCCCGCTCAGTTTCTACTACTCCGTATGTTAACCGTTGATCCCAAACCTTGATATGATGTTGTTGAGTGGTTATGCCACCATTTTGCATGATGTCTCAAATCTTTTGAGCATTTACAGCCGTTATGCTGTCCGAGTCATCCTGTGTCTCTAAATAGTCCGATGCATTTGCAAATCCCTTCTCTCCATTTCTAATGTTCATCTGGGCCAGATTAATCACACAAATTAGTATGTTGAGGTACTCCGCTGCCTCAACATATATGTTGGAGTTGTTATTATGACCTAGGTGTTTTAGGGAGTCACCTAGTAATTTAGCAATGTTTTTGTATCCCCAGTGTGATGATTCTGGCCATTATTCTTGAAAGCATCCCGTGATGTTATTAGTTAGTAGGCATTCTATTCCTGGGTTCTTGAACCCGAGATTCACCCTACTTCACGTTGTTAGTATTTGCTAGTTCCTTTAGGATATTAGTAACTTTGCGATAGTCCTCGAGGTCCACGGTATTTCATTCTTCCACATACCATGAACCATCCTTGGCAGGAGTTCCTTTGAACCATAAGGTCACAACGCGCTTTCGATGAGTTCCCCATTCTATATTGTGACTCTGCCAGTTCTACCTCCTCCGCATGGGTTATCTGGAAGAAATGTTGAACTTTGCTCGACATACTAATCCATGCCTCCACAACTCGAAAAGTTATATGTTCCTTGAGTTGTCTCTCTTTAGTTGTATTCTGACTCTCGTCTGTCAATTGATAGTCAAGGGTATGCATGCATTCGTTTATCGATGCCTATTACTCTTGTGGTCCGTCAAGCCATTCTGTCTTGAATGACTTGGAGAAACAAACTCCAGTACCTCATCCATGTCTAGGATTGGGTCAAAGTGGTTGTATTCCGCAGATCAAATGCCAATCCAGCTTTTGATTCCGTTCTACCCTGAAGTATTGCCATCTTATGTCAAGAATGTCATTGGAATTTCACAACCTCTTAGGAATTCTTGACGCAGTAATACTTCTTTCCATCATTGTTCATTCCTCGGATCCCGTGTTATTGTAACCGGAATGCCGACAAGTGTACCATGATGTGCGAAATCAATACTCCTAGCAACTTTGTTGCTTGGTAGTTAAAGGACAATAATTTCGTTCTTAGCGTGTTGGTTATTGAATCATCATTCTAAGATAGACTGTGCTACCTAGTCCTTAGTTCTGGTGCACTCTTCGATCTATGAGTTAGGATTGTGTCAATCCCTCACTCTTTGATCATATCGTCTTGCCCTGAAAAGCAAGATTGTTCTCGAGCTTAGTAATATATCGGTGGTTCGTGACTTTCCAAATATCTTCTTGGAAGTGTTACCAGGTTGTCACCTGACCGCTATGTTGAGTTCGTGATCATATTGGTTTTCCTCTAAACCACCCATTCTCCAAGACTCTGTGTTGGATATCCTTGAACTAGTTGGTTGAGCTAGACAACAACTTGGAGAGTTGGAAGATAAAGCTTGCTTAACTTAGTTCATCTCTAAGGGATATCTTCTGTGCGTGTGTGTGTTGAAGAAAGATGATATCTCCATTGATTGGTCCTCGTGATCAGTTGTTGGATCTATTGCCTTGTCAGAACTTTGACTTGAGTATGGGCTATCGTCAAGTCAAATTAGAACCAACGATAATCGTAATGTTGTCTTACTCGTGGTTGATCCCTGGAGCATACACCATTACATCTTTTGGTCTGATCAATACTATCACCATGTTCCCATGATGGTGGAAGTCCAAAGGATATGGAAATTCATGAGTTGTTGTTGAGCCCATCGCCAGCATTTTGTCTCCCCATGATTCATGTTGAACATCAACCTAGTGTTGGAAACTTTGTAAGCAATGCCTTCGTGTTCCGCTCATGAAGCTTATGCTTGGATGGAAGAAGTGCTTCCTTGAATTCATGTGCTTTAGGTGTAAGTTGCCGCCATGAATTTGAGAAAGGTTTGTTTTGCTTCCTTTGAATCACCCCAAGTCCGGCTATGCATCCGCAGGTATTCTATGGTTTGGTAGATTAATTACCTCCACTCCATATGTGTCCCTAGCACACCAAGCCACTGATGGATTTGTTCAAGAAAAGGGAGTCTCATGTGCTAATCCTAGGTCATGCACACGACTTTGTTATCTTCGATGATGGTTCCCAACCAGAACTCGGTGGTGTTTTATTGTAAAACTACTATGTGGTCATGCTTGTCTTGGATAACGTGTTCACATGTATGTAGCAGAACCAGCTCATGTTTCTGAGCTTGCTATCGTAGTTCATCTCCCGAGAATCTCGCAACATCAACTCATTGATTGTGTTGCAAACTTTCATTTTTCTTTCTGGACTTGATGAGTCTGGAATGTCCTGACACCAACCAGATCTGAATCTCAGGCAGATATGATAGTTGGAACATTTCCGACATTTGCATTCTGTTCCCAGTTTGCACCCCATTGAGCCAATTTCTTATGGGCTGCCTTCTTAGTAATTCTTGTCCAGGACCATCTTCAAAGGTGGACTTACCTGGGCCCTATCCTTCCTCGATGATAAGTAGAAATCATCCATTACGTTGTCTTCAACAAGGTAGTCCACATCATCCATTCGAATCGGGATATGCCATTCCTTCGAACTCCTTCAAACGATCGTTTGTGAATTTCCTCAGGCTGGTTTAGAGAGTTACGATGATCTATGTATCAAAGTAATTCTTTTTGCCACTTAAGGGATAATTCTACGATTCACCCTCCTCTCAGATGTGATGCTATGGTTTCATGGCAACTCAACTCCTCGCTACGTTGACAACCGATCACCACCTTCCAAAGCGAGGAATTGTTGCCCACCAAATCAAACCCCCGTCATCTGTTCTTCCATCCCTCCCGAAGTGTGTTTGAACATCTCAGCACAAGAGGTTTTCTATGCCTCATTCCGTGAGTTTATCGTCAGTTGCTCGATCTTCAAGAAGATCAAATCTTGTAGGGTTTCCCCCTCTTTCTGTTGTCATGTCGAGTGAAGATCTCGAAAGCAAAGACGTCAAGACCAAGATGATGGAATGAATCAACATCTTCGAGAAGGGCAAATGGATCATGAAGATTGTGATAGCTTTGTGACTTCTTTTCCTCTTACTCACGCCTTGAATCTCGGCAGATTCTTGTTTAGTGGGGTGAGTTGTCACATCCCTAGCTTCGGTGCCGCTTAGTGTTTGCATCATGTTTAAATTTTGAAACTTGAACTGAGGAAATTTGGAAGCCTCAAAAACTTAAATAAAAGAAGGGCAAAAACCCTAAAATCTCATTCATTGTTCCAAAATGCTCTTCTTAAATGTTTGATAATTTTGGCAAGGGTTCTGGTCCCAACCAAAATATTGAACATTTTTAAGGACTTAATCTTGGGACTTTGAATTTAAATCATTAGCTATTTGAATTTGAATTATATTCATATAATTAGAATATAATTTCAAATACCCCTGAAATATTTTATGAGCTTTTGGAAAAGTCCATCTGCAAAATAAAGATATTCGTGAGGAGTTTTGGCATTGTTTGAATTGTTTTAAATTCAAAACAAAGGCAAAAGATTTAAAAAATGTAAACAGAAAACAATAAAAGAATGTAAACTCACCTCTAACTTACCTCGGCCTTAATCAGCCGCCCATTAGGCAGCCCAGCTCACCAGGCACCGCTGTCTTCAACCTTCGCCATCGGGCAGAGGCGTGTCGACGCCCTGCGCCCGAGCCTCCACCTCCTGCTTCACATTGCTGCAATACCATGAGTCCAACAGACGCCGAGACGCCAGCACCTCGCCACTAACCCGCCTGCCTCTCCCCACCGCCTCCGGCTTTCTCCCGCAGCCGCCTCAACACACCAAGAGCTGCAGAATCATCACCGCCGTGCCCACAGGCCTCCTCGCTCGCCGACATATCCATGGCTCTCCGCCAGGACTTCTGCCCTTCTCCGCTGAAGTCACATGACGCCGGACGCCTGGGAACCGCTGCCGACGCCATCTTCGCCCTTCTGCTCCGGGCCGCCGACGACCGATTCTTCGTCACAGGCCGCCCCGAGCAAGCTGAGATCACCGACGCCCCCACCGTGAGCTCCTCATCAACCCCTCTCTCCCCACCGCCGATCCCCTTCTCTAGCTCGCTGTCCACCACGGCCGGTCGCCGCCATCGGCTCGTCATCACGTGGCTGGAGCTGCTGTAGCAGCCGAGCACACCACCGCCGCCAACACATCTCCAGAGCCTCGAGCCAGACCGCCTCACAGGCCTCTAGCGCCAACCTGCACCCACCCGAACTCCGCCGCCAAAGCTCGACGCCGGCGAGATTCCGCCACCCCGCCTCTAGCTTGGTCCGCTGGATGGGGCGAAAGGGGCATCTTCCGTGCCCTTGGTGCATCGAATACTGCCGAGCAGTGTTTCCGCGAGCCTCCGCCGTGGTCAATGGTCGCCGGCGGTCAACCCCGCCTTGCCGACGTGGCGCCCTTAATTAGCCCTAACCGCACTAATCGAGCCATCGATGATGGGCCCCGACGCCTGATTTTTAGTTAGGCTAATTAACCCCCGCTAAACTCCTGTAGGATCGACGGTGGTCCCCACGTGTCGATTTGACCTGGTCACGCTGTTGACTGCCGACGCAGTATGACGCAAAGGTCGACGTAGTATTTGACTTCTGGATTTAAATAATTCAGAAATTCCAGAAAATAGTATAAACTTCTAAAAATCCTAGTAATTCAACCGTAACTCCAAATCAAATAATTTATATATGAAAAATTATCAGAAAAATACAATCTATCCATCTGTACCATTTTCATGCATGTTAGAACAACTTATAGCTTCTGTTTAGCATAAATCATATAAATGGCATTTGAATTTCACATATGTAGTTTGGATTTGAACTTAGGGTTCAAACCAACTTCATTTAACTTTGTTGCTAGCTGCATTAGCTCAAAACACCAGCATATTTCCATGTCATGATCATGCATCATATTGTTGCATTGCATTGATTGTGTTCTTCCTTGTTTGCCGTAATTGTCCCTCTCAAGAGACGCATGCATCGATGGCGATGAGTTCGATGACGCGGATGAAGAACTATATTATCTTCGAAGTGCTGCAAGCAAAACCCCTTGTTCATTCCGATATAATCCCACTCTCTCGCTCCTGCTCTATTTTACTGCATTAGGACAACAACGACTCATGTGTTACTTGTTATGTAGCTGAACCCTTTATCCTCTCGCATGACCTGTCATTCCACAAGAATTAGATGAAACCCACTAGCATGAGTAGGAGTTGTTTGAGCCCTGCAGCCCTACTCATTCATGCTTGTTTGTCATGCCTGCTATTGCTTAGAGTTGTGTCGTCCGATTCATCGGGAATGAATTGGATAGTGGTGAACATGTCCCATCGTGGTGTGAGCTAAGTGTGTGAACACGATTTGGTAAAGGTAGCGTGAGAGGCCATGTAGGAGTACATGGTGGGTTGTCTCATTGCAGCCATCCTCAGAACTGAGTTCTGTGTTTGTGATCCATGAACAGTTACTACCGCACATTGTTCCGTAACTCAACCCTCTCGACTTATTAATCAACATGATCTCTCGTCCAGTGAGTTGCAACTAGTTTCGTGTTTGTAGGTAGTGTTAGTAGTCCACCAAGTGGCACTCTGCATGTGGGCTTGGGACAGACTAGGCACAAGGGGTCTGGTGTACCAAGTGGCACCTGTTGGTGGGCTTGGGAACCCTGCACACATCGCTTGGGGCCGTGAGCGAAACCTCGCCGGATCTCCTTGCAGATGGAACCCGAATAGGCGATAAACCTGGACTAGAGACTTGCGTGGTTAGTCGGTCGTGGCCGACTCCCTCGCCTCGCTTCCGCTTGAAGGTTGCCGAGGTACATGACGGTACTGTATGATAAGTGGCTAGAGCGTGTGAAGAAGTACACCTCGCGCAGGTTATCATTATCTATTCAAATAGCCGGATTCTCTGGATATGGAAACTTGGACCCTTGCATAGTTCATAGACAAGTGAAAGTGGATACTCTAAAACTCACAAGATAAGCGTGAGTGCTATGGATGGCGTTCTCGTAGGTAGACGGGAGCAGATCCATAGTGGTGTATTGATATGGTGAATATGTGGACTCGTGTGGGCCACCTCAAAAGAGTTACTTGCAGTCATAGTTCAGGATAGCCACCGAGTCAACGCTGGCTTGCTGCAGTCAAACTCCACCACCCCCTTTTGATAATGATGCATATGTAGTTAGTTCTGATGTAAGTCTTGCTGAGTACGCTTGTACTCACGCTTGC
Organism: Aegilops longissima; assembly: GCA_021605205.1. Taxonomy (NCBI): domain Eukaryota; kingdom Viridiplantae; phylum Streptophyta; class Magnoliopsida; order Poales; family Poaceae; genus Aegilops; species Aegilops longissima. The sequence goes on along the minus strand of JAHIAM010005490.1, from coordinate 21,375 downwards.
TTATTTTATGTTTTGCGAGAGACGCTGGCCTCGCTAGTAGTTCCGCTTGACTTCGACGCTTAGCTTGTTACCTCAGCTACGATCTTGTGCCTCGACAGATCTGGTAAATAGTCGCTTCTAAGCCTTTTTCATTTATAGATGTCTCAGTAATCGACATGATTAGCTTCCGCATGTGCCTTGACTTGTATGTTTTAGTGTTGGGTCATGAGACCCATGTTTGTAATATCTCGCCTCGGAGCCTAATGAATAAATATTTGAGTCGAGAGTTATGTTGTGTTGCCATGTTGTATTTACACATATTGAGCATATTGTGTGTATGTTTGAAATGCTTGGTATGTGGGATCCGACAAACTAGTTGTTTATCCTTGGCAGCCTCTCATATGGGGAAATGTAATCTCGCTGCTTCGAGCGATAGTATTCCGCTACAGCCTCGGTTCACCGGAGTCCTCGCTAGCCCAGACTACTGCTTGGACACTTGACTGGCCGGCATGTGTTTCACTTTGTTCCTATGTCTGTCCCTTCGGGAAATGTCACGCGGTGATATTCGGAGTCCTGCCTAGCCTGCTACAGCCCGGGATACCGAGTCCTGTTAGCCCAGCTACAGCCCGAATTCATACGTTGATGACCGACATGCTCGATGTGATTCATGTATGCCTGTCCCCATGGGTTAGCGCCTTTGGGTTCACGACTAGCCATGTCGGCCCGGTTCTTTGTCATATGGATGCTAGCGACACTATCATATACGGAGCCAAAGGCGTAAACGGTCCCGGCCATGGTAAGTCGACACCGTGGGAATACCGCGTGAGGCCGCAGTGATATGAGGTGTTACCGCTAGGTCGATGTGACTTGGAATCGGGTCCCACATCTCCTGCCCGGTCATCTCGCGAGATTTGAGCGGGCTAGCTGGGGAGCTCAGCCCCATGGCCCAAGCGACTCCCGAGGTATCCTTGCTTAACGCCATCGCCAAAGCAGCTGCCGGGCGCAGAAGGTCCCGACTCATGGTGCTGTGATTACACCGCCGTCTCTCCTCCTACTCCGTCAACTACCAAGCCCGACTCCTTCTACTGCCCCGGATCGTGGTTGTGCTGAACTGGATCGGCCAAGAAAGATCTTCGGGCGCCACCTCGCCAGGCCGGACGCTCGAGCTGGCCTCCGCTAGGTTCGCCTAATGCTTTCACCCGAGCAGCGCTGGTTCAGGCCGCCGACAGCCATGCACGAGGAGAAGCTGGCCATCCTTGAGGCGAAGGCCGCTCGCGACGCCGCCTTGGGGGAGGTAGCCGATGTCCGAGGTCGCTGCAAGGCACTGGAGAGCGAGCTGCAGGGCTTGCGCGACCAGCTTGCCAAGGAGGCCCGCGTCCGCCAAGAGAAGGAGGAAGACACTAAGGCTCGTGAGGCGGCCGCCAAGGACTGGGATGCCAAGCTTGACGAGCGCCATGGCCGCTTAGGTGCGCTGGAGAAGGCATTGGAGGCGAAGAGGATTGAGCTAGACGGCAAGGCGCAGGTCCTGGCCGAGGACCGCGTGGCCTTTATGGCCGAGGTGAAGGCTCGCACTTGCTGAAGTCGCGACGACAGCTGCCTTCGAAAGCTCGCTGGCCGCGCGAGGACGACCCCGCCAAGCTGCTTCCCTTCCTGGTCCGTGCCATTGAAGATGTCGCTTGGCTCGCCCCACGGCTGAGGCCGAGGCGCTGTGGTCCTGTTTTCTACAGCGCTGACGCTGCCTCACCCACGCCTACCTTCGCGACCCAACGTTGACCTTGACAACCTGCTGAGCCTCGTGAGCGGCGAGCTTGCCGCTGCCACTGCCGAGGCCGTGAAGGGTCGAGCCGAGGCTCACGGGCGGTTCCGGCCTTCAGCACTGCCGGGCGAGGCGCTGCCGATCCTGGGCTTCATGAGGCGAACCCGCCACAGCAGCTCCGCCACCGACGGTGCTGCCGACAAGTGACTCCTTCGTGGCTCCTGCCCCGCTTTCAGCTCCTGCAACATGCATCATGCCTCGTGGAGGTGTTTAAACTTATGCTTATGCTGTAAAACAATTATGGACTGTAATATTTGTTTTTAATTCCTTGATATTTGCGCTTTTCCTTCCTACTTGCTTACGTTTCACGTCGGCAGAGTCCGCCCCGCAAGATACCTCAGTTGTTAGCCCCACCGTAAACCAGACGGACCAAGGAGTGAGGGCTACGTGAAAAGTTAGGTTCTCGAGTCGCGATGCTCAGAGTCCCCTTGACGCATCGAACAGCAAGTAGGGAGGCGAGATGTGGGGTGAATTTACCATTCTACGCCGGCAGAGCCTGCCTCACAAGATACCTCAACCGCCGTTAGCCTTTCGAACTAAGGTGAGGGGCTACATGACCAGCTAGGCTCCTGAGTCGCGATGCTCAGGAGTCCCCTTGATGTTCAAACGGCCTCAGACCTTGGCTCCGCCGGGAGAGACGCAGACGAACCAGGCCCGAGGGGCCTGGCTGGGTGACGTGAGTCTGGCGTGACCCAGCGTAGCCTCCGGCTCAGCCTCGCACGGCACTCCCGAGGGAGGCGCACGATGAGGCCGACATTGAGCCGGGCTCCTCGAGGTTGATGCGCCGAGGCCACCTCGCTTGTTTATCACCAGCTGAGCATAGCGCCTGTATGTGTATCGGCATAGCTGCTCCTCGGCAAGGTCGCCACCTGCTGAGCATGGTGCTTCCACTGCGCGTGAGGGGCTCTCCGGGAGGAGCCCCGGGCGTGTACAACCCCGCCCGACAGTGGCTGGCACGTAGGGCTCGGCGAGGTGATCTGGGCACCCGTGAGCCAGCGCTGACTCACGGGCCCTACCTCAAGGCGGGTTGCGCCTGCTCGGGCCTTTTTCTTGTAATGTGTTCCTGAAAATTTGGTTAGATGTCGGACTTCACGCCATCGAGTCCCGGACTCGAAAGGGCTCACCGCCGCCGGTATGCTGTGTCGCGATGCCATGGACAAGGCCAGAGGGTGAGGGCTGGAGATCCAGAGAGAGCTCACGAGTCGCGATGCTCAGGTACCCCCCCTTTAACGTGCAAGCGGTCGACATGACGGAAGAGGGGTGCCGTGGACAGGCATCAAATAATGATCATGATGGGTCAAACGCATGACCCGAATAAACGCAAGAGGGATACATGCCACTGGGTCCGGCCCGGGTGGCTTGGGGATGATGCAGCCCGAGGGGTGCCCCCAATAAAGTAAACTAGAAACATGAATCAAAAGGGATACATGCCGCAGGGACAGACCCAAGCGGCCTGGGAATGATGCAGCCTGGGGCGCCCCCACTGAAAATGAAACTCAAGGATGTCACCGATAATGTTGAAGATGAGGGATGCTGAAGTAGCGGGCGTCAGGCGCATGAAGCCGATTCACGAGCCCCAGGCCCAGAGCCTCGGAGGCCCGGAGGCGCCTGTGGCTCGCGACCATCTCCATCTCCGCCAGGCTGCGGAACGCCTGGCCGCTTGAGCCTCCGTGATGCTCTCATGAGGCGCTAGCTGCAGGCAGCTGCTCGCAAGCCGTAAGGCATGCGAACGTAGCTATGGGGTGGACCTGCACAGCGCCCCATGCGTGAGGGCTAGAGGCGCTCCTGAGAGGCGGCTCGGTTGAGCCCTGGGATGTCGATGCAGACGCGCAGCCCACCATCCTCGCCTGGATTGGGAGCTACAGCGGGTAAGCGGCGGCTACCACTCATGACTCTTAACTCCTGCAGCTCCTGAATGATCTTGCTGACGAACTCCTGAGGGTTTGGCCCTCCTTGCCTCGCCCCTTCCTGAGGGAAACGTGCTTCGAAACACGCCTCCAAGTGGTGCCCGAGCGCCTCCCTCGTGATCTTAGCAAAGTCGGTGGCCCTCCAGGAGAGAGCCCCCGAGCCTTGCTTGAGGAGGGCGCCGGGCGCGCCTTCCTATGCGACAGAAGGAGGTGCCCCCTGAACAGGCGTGGACCCTGAGGGGCCTACCTCCCGAGGGGTCGGGCCAGGCGATGTCTTCTTCTTCTTAGGAGCAGCCTCGGGAGCCTCCCGCCCCGTGATCTGGTCTTCAATTGACGCGCTTGAAAAGAACGCCCAGGAACACACTCGCGCTCTCTCTTCACAAGGCACCGTGATGACTCCACCGCTTCCTGGCATCTTGAGGACATTGTAGCCGTGATGAGTCACGGCCATGAATTAGGCCAGAGCTAGGTACCCGAGGATGGCATTGTACGGTAGGCGAATGTGAGCGACGTCGAAGTCAATGAGCTTGGTGCGGTAGTTGTCGCGCGCCACGAAGGTGACAGGAAGGCGGACCTGCCCTAACGGAACTGTGGGGCCATCAATGACTCCGGAGAAAGGCTTGGTTGGCTGAAGCTGATTGTATGGCACTTGGAGATTGTTGAATGTCTCGACGGACAGGACATTGAGCCCTGCTCCGCCATCGATGAAGGTCCTGGTGACTTGCACGCTGTCGATGATTGGGGAACAAAGCATCGGGAGGACTCCGCTGTGGCTGCGCGACTTGAGCAGATCCGCTGAGCTGAATGTGATGGTGCACGCTGACCACCTGAGAGGGCGCGTGGCTTCGAGCTTGGGGAGGACTGCATTCACTTCACGGGCGAACTGCTTGAAGATGCATTGAGAGGTCGGGCTTGAGATCCGCCCAGATGCAAGCGACAGGCGCGCCCCGGAAGCCCCCAGCCCCTCTCCTAATGATGATCTTCATTTCTCCTTGGCTGCGGTGGCAGAGGAGGGACGCCTGCTTGCCTTGTGGGCGATATCATGAGGCTGATCCTCCAGCCTCCCTTGGCGAGGCGGGTCCCTCCAACCTCCTCGCGAGGCTGATCCGCCAGCCGGTCCTCGCGAGGTCGGTCACGCCACCCTTGGCGAGGGCCACGGTCTTCCCAGCGTCCTGTGCTTCTTCCTTCTCCTCGGCCATAGCCTCGATCATTGCGGTCGGGGCGTCGACCGATTCGCCCTTCTCGCACGGCTTTGAGCTCTTGGCATTCGTTGGTGTTGTGAGTGTGGAGGTCGTGGTACACTCAGTACCGGCTGCCCTTGGAAGACTCGGGTTGATCCTTGAATCATTTGGTGAAAGGTTCTGCCGCGAGCACGACAGCCCCCTTGCGCTTCACGTCCTTGACCTTGGGCTTCTTCTCTTCGAGGACGGCAGCCGGCAGCTCGAGGAGGGAAAGGCGTCCTTCCTCAGCCCTGGCGCACTTGGTCGCCAAGTTGAACAGCTCCAGGGATGTGCACAGGTCTTCATGCATCGCCAGCTCCTCCTTCATCTTGACGCCACGCACACCGCTGGAGAAGGCTGAGATGATGGCCTCCTCACCACCTTGGGAATCTTGAGGCGCATGCTGTTGAAGGCGCTGGATGTACTTCTCAGGGTCTCTCCTGCTGCCGCTGATGCGGCGATGTCGCCACGGCAGGAGGCCGGTCATGAGTGCCTTGAAGTTGGCGATGAAGCGGTGCGCATCTCGCCCTAGGAGGAGATCGTGCCAGAGCCAGGTTCAGAGCTGGGGAAAGGGCACTGCCCTTGAGTGCCATGGGAAACCAGTTCGCCATGACCTTCTCGCCCTCATGGCGGTTGATGCCCAGCTCAGAGCTGGAGGAACTCCATGGGTCGGCCGTGCTGCGTCAGAGCGAGGAGGTAGGTCTTGCTTGAACTTGTCGGGCCATGCGACACTGCAGAGCTCGGTGGTGAAGGCGCTGCAGCCTGCAGTGGCCATGGAGGCCTTTGGTGACGGAGAGCTTGATCTTGGGGTCCCTCAGGCTGCCGCTGAGCAGCTGGGTTCATGGCGTGGGGCAGGAGAGCTGTCGTGACGGGCCGGGGTGGGGAGCACTGGCAGCTTCTTGGGGCGAGGACCTCTTGGCAGCTTCTGCTTGTTGCTACTGGTGCCGGACGGAATGGGTTCCGCCAGGCCACGCTACTTGGGGCTAAGGCGCCTTCTTGAGGGGAGGCGGCCGAGGCGCCTCAGAGTTTCATCGCTATGCAAGGCGGGCGCTGTGCAGTGAGAAGGACGGCTGGGGAGCCCTCGGCGCGACGAGCTCGGGCGACGCTGTTGAGCTCGGGCGACGGGCGGTAGCGCAGAGCTCGCTTACGCTGATGAGCGGCTCGAGTTTCCATGGGCGCGCTGGAGCGCGGGATGAAGAACCAGCTGGGCGAAGCGAAGGAGTAGCGGTGCGGCCATCTCGCCACGGATGGATGCTAGATGACGCTGCTGCGTTTCGCCGGCCGGTGGCGGCATTGACGGCAGTGACGGGAACGGGGGGCGGATGCCGACGGGGCCGCTGGGCGACGCGAGAAGCGAGAGGGCTCTGATGCCGCTGGGCCCGACGAGCGCCCCGACATGGATGCGAGGGCGGCGAAGAACAGGGCGGCGAAGGCGGATTCCGTGCACCCCTACCGCGCGCCAAATGTCGGATTTCGGTTCCGCACCTCTAGGTTCAACTCGGGTGCACGCGGAGATCTCACCTCCAACCTACCTACACCTCGTCAGCAAGGATCTAAACTACACAAAGAGCAACACAAGGGACACAAGGTTTATACTGGTTCGGGCCACCATTGTGGTGTAATACCCTACTCCAAAGTGTGTGTGGTGGATTGCCTCTAGGATGATGATGAACATACAAGGAAGAACAGCCTCATGAGGGTCTGTTTGGTCAAAAGCGATGAACTGCTAGGGGAAGTTCAGTCGCTTCTCCCTCTCTCTAGATGCCGATCCTCTACCCTGTGGGTGGCTAGTCCTATTTATAGGCAGAGGCCCTGGGCCTCTTCCCAAATATTAAGCGGGAAGGGCGCCAACAATTGGCCATTTTGAAGGGGAACATCTAGTACACTTATCCTGACTAAAGTCGGTCCTCGCCTGCCAAAGACTCTGACGGTGACACCAGCTTGGGCTCCACGATGACCTCCTTCCGGCCATTCTGCTGGTCTTGGTCTTGTTGCACCGAAATGGTTGCTTTTGCTTGATGCTCTTGGCCTGCGCTTGCCTCCTTTGCACCAAAGGGGAAATGAGGACACTGCGGCTGGCACTCACTCCTCGGGCGCCTCTACTGCCATGGCTTGTGTCATGGGCGCCTCGTGAGGTACCCCGCTTGATCTCTCCGCCTCATGAGCCAGCTTGACGAGGCCGTGCTCGAGGAAGCTTCCGTCGCCCGCCCATGAGGCTTGCCCTCGCGAGGGTCTTGAGCTTGTGTTGATGAAGATGGGCCGCATCGGCCACCCCTTGAGCCACGCCGCAGCCGCAGCAAGTGTGGGTACCCCATTCCCGTAACGCCGACATCGACCTACACATCCACGGTACGAGGAAATCGTACATAGGTATCTACAAGGCCGCTGAGGACGCAACGACGTTGGTTTTCCTCAACCGGCCGAAGCCTTGGATGCCTTTGTCGAGAAGCACCTCGACCTCACCACAAAGCCACCGCCCTTAGCTGCCGGTCGGTGGCCCTGCACTAAGTTGTGGAGGAGGTCGACGCTCGTGGATCCATCTTTCTTCTTGCCTTCAGAATAACCACCATCGCATCGCATCATCGCGGGCCTTAATTTTATTGTTCTATTGCATTCTCGCTCCACCAATACCGACATGTGCGATCCCTTTGCTTAATTATATGCATCATCGTAACTAGTACTCCATCCGCCAATTTATAAGTTGTGCTTACCTTTTCCATCAACTTCGCAACGCGAGGGCATCTTGCTAAAACACTAGAATATGTCTATATAATCCGTATGTGATAGTCCATTTGAAATCTCAAAAAGACAAATATTTAGGTACGGAGGAGTAATATATTAGGAGTATATCAAACAATAGTGATTTATTTCAAGTTTGTGAACAAATACTACTATTCTACTACTTTGGATCCGCGCAACGCACGGGCACATGTTGGTAAAGGAAAAGGCTCGTCGCTCTGTCGCACCCCCCACGCCCGGAATCGAGTACATCACGTACCGTCCGCACGACACATATAGCTTAGGGAAGGCGTGTTGCCTAGCATTTTCACTTTCATGTGGGACCGCCATTGAGTTAAATCACACACCTCGCCCGCCGGGTTGGAAAATAGAAACGAGGGGAAGATCTAGTTGTAGCACGGAAGCCAAGAAATTTGGTGTCGACGGGATCGTTGATAGAGTAGGAGCATTCCGTATTAGTACTACTCCTACTAGTACCACGCTTGTACTCCTAATACTATATTACTAGAACTACCACTATACAACTAGTAGGTACGCACGGCACAACATCGAGGAACAAAAATGGAAGATCTTGTTTTGGGTGATTTATCTTTTTTTCAATCAACGTTGTATGAATAATATGATGTGGGGGGCACCCATGAAGCTTATGTGGCTTGGTTGCATGGCTACGGAAGGTTAGAGAAAAATAAATAGATAATGTGTTTAGAGTGCACTCCACTAAATAGATATACTTTGGATCCATTGCAATGGACCGGCACATCTATATCTATACGCCCTATATAGTGTGTGAAAAACTTTGAAAGTTGGCCGTTGGATGAAGCCAATCCGACGGTACAAAGATGGCAAATCCGAGCACTACTGGTCGTTGGATATCATCCACCAGATTCAACCACGTGTATAATCTAGAAGACTCCATGGTTGAACTTAATTCATGACTAACTTTGCCACAACTAAGCTTAGGCAAAGTAATTAGTTCTTCAAAATGAGAGCCACAAGTTGGCAAGCCTAAGGGAATCTTGCCACATTTTTTGTGTGTATGTCATGTGGGGCCTTAGTGTGGCTTGCCTAAGTTGTGGCTTGAACCAAACACTCACCTAAGTTAATCAAACTAGCCTAACCTTACATTCCACCGTATTTTGCCACATGTTAGAATCCGTAAAGCTCCACATGTAGAAGCATAATGCACAAACCACCGTAATCTCATGCGTGTAATGCATGTGTACCTTACTAGTACTAGTTGGCGTAGTAAGAAACAAATTCCAGTTTTGGAACGAGCTCAGATCATGGAAGCACCACAAGGCCTGTCGCAGAGTTACATTTCCTCTCGAGGCCCACGGACCGAACTTCAAAGGCTTAGTGCCCGCCTATGAGTAAATGACATGCATACCTTAAATGCGGCTGGCCCACATGCCATTCTCATGGTGGTGGCGTGGTTCGCGACTCACTGCTCGAGATGAACTGCCGGTGGTGGTGTGGCTGTGGTGAGGGTGCCACAGCTGGGTGTCGGGGCGTTACGAGGCGTAGATGGCCACACCGGCGGGTACTACCTGTAGTACATAAGTACTCTAGCTGAGGATTGATGCCCAGGACGAAATGTGTCACAGCCGCTGGATGAAATTTTGATGGTGCGGGAGTACGGATCGGAGCACAGCAGCGGAGCAGGCAAACCGCGTCCAATCAGGTGTGGTAGAAAGTTGTTGGTCGCCGCAGTTCAGCTGGCCCGCATGTCATGCACACAAAGGCCGAGAGGGATGAGGGGCACGTCAGGGGGATGAGGATCCCCTGACGCGAACAATCCTACCATTCTATCACTAACATGTGGGACCCATAAGCGTGGGTCCCACCTGTCAGCAGAGGAAAGGAAGGGCAAGCTAGTGATAGCCACGCCGAGGATCCATGTCCACGCTCTGGGACGCCGTGCTGCGGGTTGGAGCGCGCCGTGGGAATCAAGGTGGGTGTGGAAGTGGTAGAAACAAGAAACGTGATGGTCACCGTGGTTCAACTTCCATGGAGAAGTTGTCATGTCTGCTGACACATGTATATCAAAAGTAGAGTGTTTATATTTCAAGCACGTGAACTAGTATTATTCTACTACTTTGGATCCATTGCAACGCACGGGCCAGCACATTGGTAGTAGTAGTGTCCATCTCATCTCTAGAGGCCTTCCTCATTCATCCTTTTCTCTCACAAGATAAACTACGATACAAATGCATCTTGATGTTCCGTGGAACGCACGAGGATGTTTCCTTGGGGTCTCTCCAACAAGCGTGGTCAGAGTTACAAGTTGACGCCTTGAGATGCCGACGTTGAGGGGCACTCGGATTTCTCCGATGAGCAGGTAAGATGAGTTTTATCACGTAGTAAATGCATTCTAAAGACTACTCGTGTCCATTTCCTAATTCTCCCCTGCCCACTGTTTCACTGTGTTAGGCTCGGAAGTAGTGGAGATTGGCTTGCATATGTACGGAGGGTACCAACATCAATTTGCACAACATTTACAACGGTGACACTGCTCCCATAGAATCTTTGTCCAACATTGGGATCAGCTATGCAACGGGCCACCGCATGAATTGGTACAATGGAACCACGGTGAGATTGAATAAGATAGCACTAACCTTGCACATGGCGGTCAAAGGCGACCATGCTGTCATGGCCGATTTGTTGTCGCATTTAGTAGGACGACGTTGTGCTCCTTTCTAACCGCATCTTCACGATGACAAACCAGGGACTTATTTTGTATGGGACACATCCTACGATATACTCCTCTCTCCAAGTTTATTTGTTTTGAATCTTTTCATTTTATAAGTTTCAAATTCAAATTTAGAGCTCCCCATCACATGTTGAGATTACAATGTCCATTAAATCGCTAGTGCATGTATAGTAAAGAAACAAATCTTGAGTTTGGCACGAGTTCGTGCTGCGGAGCACCGAAGCCTCAAGCAGAGTTACATTTCCTCTCAGGGCCGCTGGACTGAGCTTTCGCTTTACTACACCTACCTTTGATTCAATAACATGTGGACCCGAGTAGGTGACTGGTCCACATGTAATGCTCCTGTGAGGCGAGGGGTAGTGGGGCCAAGAGGGTGAGCCGCAGGTCGGGGACGGTGGTTTCATGGGTTTGAGCGGCGTGGGAATCGAGGGTGGCTGTGGTAGAAACTTGATGCTCGCCGCATTTTAGGTGGCCCACATGTCACACACACAAAGGCAGAGGGGCGGTGCGGCCGAGAGGGGTGAGGCGCACGTTTGGGGGTGTGGTGTCGTGGGTTGGAGAGGCGTCATGGGAATCGCGAGATGAAACGTGATGGTTGTCGTAGTTGAACTTCCATGGACAAGCTGTCATGTCTACGGACACATGCACTGCATATCGATCACTGGAAGGAGTAGCAAAGCTATATATGCGGATAAATAGTTCCTTATAGTCAAGCGGACCCACGCTACTATTCTGTTCCAAAGACATGCACACCATCGAAATAGTCCATCTATATCAATATACACCGAGAGGAATAATTTTTTTTACAAGAGAGGAAATAGTTCATCCATCCATAATGCCCTCCTGCTGGTGCAGCCTCTTCTTCTTCTTCTTCTTCTTCTTCTTCTTCTTCTTCTTCTTCTTCTTCTTCTTCTTCTTCTTCTTCTTCTCCTTCTTCTTCTTCTTCTCCTTCTCTGTAACACCCCGGATACAACTTTCCATATTCGTAACTCCAACTCTTGCCTTTTCCGGAGATGCGATGTATTATTTTCTCCGTGGTTGGGTTTTGTCTTTTGTTTTGCTTTGTGTTCTTTGTCGTGCATTTCATCTCATCGCATCATGTGCATTGCATCGCATTGTTTTCATCAAGCTTGCATTCGCCAGAAGTTGCCGCTTTTCCTTGTCCCTGCTTGACCCTCTCGATCAACCGGACCGCTTCTTCTCTCTTTCTCGAGCTCATCAAAACCTTTTGTCTCCATGGCGCTTTGCCAAACCTGTCACAAGGTGGTCTGAAACTCCCCGAACCCGACCCGGCAGTCGCATTGCAGTGTCCGGATCATCCCCAAACGCCTACAAAACATCTCCGCTTTTATTGAACTCCTTAGCCTATTTATTCTCGTCCGCTGGTTTTCATTGAAGGTCCAAACTCTTCCCTTTCCTATATATAGTCCACCCACATGCCTATTTGGACAAACCCTAGACCAACTCCCTAAAATTCCTCCTAGCCGCCACCCTGCTCATTCTCTCCTCCTTCCTGGATCTCACCCGCCTACCTAGCCACCAGCCACCACTCTTCCATCGGGATCCTCCCGATCCACCACCTCCCTCGATTTCAGCCCGTAGCCTCCCAATTGGCCCTCCCACCCACAAGAACAACAGAGAGCCCCACGCCTAGCGCCGATCTCCTCGAGCGAAGCCTCGCTTGCTCCTCCGGCCTCGCCTTCTTTCACACAGTAAGCCACAACGCTGACTGAGCTCCCCGCCTCCACGAACACGAAGCGCCTATGGCCTTGTGCCCTCGCCCCTAGCAGCAGCAGAACAACCTCGCTGCCGCCGCCTCAAATGAGCACCGCCTGACCCTGCCTTCTCTTGCCTCCTCCCGGCCACGCTTCCCCCTTCCCTCTCTCTCTCATGCCTCGCTCTCTCACAGGAACCACGCTGAGGCCATGGAGAAATTGCAGCACCGCCGCCTTGGGTTCGTCACCGACGGCCATCCCTCGCTGCTCCAGCCGCTGAACCTCTCCACCAGGCCGGGTCCCGCAAGCCCACCTCTCCCTTCCCTTCCTTCCTGTGGTTCCTTCCTTCTCCTCTCACGCCTCGCCTCTCGTGTTTCTCTCTCAGCACCACGCCATGGCTCGCCCCCATCAAGCTTGAGCTCCAAGTCCGCCAGCCTCCTGCTTTCGATCCGGCAGGAACGGCACCCCGACGACCTCTTGCGACCGGATCCGGGTCCGCCTCCGCCATCCATCTCCTTCTCAGATTCCTTCCTCCTCCCCTGTTTTGTCTTATCTATGTCTCTCTCCCATGGTCGAGAACCCCGCAGCCGTAACGCACGGGAGCCACCTCCTGCATCGCTAAGATCCGCCGCCACGCCCCGGAGTCCCAGCCGGGCCAGCCAGCTTTTCTTCCTCGCTTCGCTTGAAGGAGGAGGACGACTCTGCCTCAAGCGCACGCCAGGTTCGACCAGACGCTGCTGGATCAAGGCCCCTGTTCGTCGAGCGCCAACGACCGGGCGGCCCAGCAGATCATGAGGCCCAACATACGCCTCCTGCCTCCTCCCCACCGAGCTAGGCCGAGCCCAATGTGAGCAGCTCCCAGCCCAAAGAAAGGCACCAGATTCGCCCATGTGTTTTTTTTTCCTGTTCAACGATTTAGCTATTTATCCAGTGATTTAACAGATTTGCAGAAACCCCCTTGCACTTCATGCATATAATAACTCATGATCTGTGCATCTATTGTAAATGATTTATATATGTAAAATGCTCAAAATTGTGTAGATTAATAATATGCCACTTTCATCTATGTTTAAAATGTTTAACTTGCTGTTTATTTAAATTTGCTAATATGCCATGTTAAAATGATTTATTTCATAACTAAATAACCAGAATCGAATTTAATAAACTTTATATGTAAATGGGGTAGAAAATGCATAGTTTAACATGGTGCAGTTTATTTTCCTGTTTAACAACTCTAAAATATGTTTTAGGGCAGAACAGTACCGAATCTAAAATATTGCTCATGAGGATTTTCCGAATTGTTGTTTCTTATTTCCGCCCTCATTTAAACTTGCCTAAATAGTTAGTTTAATTATGCTTCACCCTTGCCATGTTTAAAACATTTAATATTGTTGTGTACCTAAACGAGATTAAACTAAATATGTCAATGTGGTTTTGTCAATATGCAACCTGCTGTATATTGAGCTCCACTTAATTTGTGGGGATGTTTGTTGCACTTTGCCATGCCATGCCTCATTAAACCGGACATGCATCATACTTGATTGTGCATCATGCCATGTGTATGCTTGTGCATTTATCATGTTGTTTGTTTCTTTCCGTGTTGCTTCTTGGTTCCGTAATGTCGCGATTGTGAGGATTCGCTCGACTACTTCCGCTCATCTTCTTCATGGACTCGTTTTCTTCCTAGCGGGATTTCGTGCAAGATGACCGCTACCCTAGATCTCATTACTATCATTGCTATGCTAGTTGCTTCGTTTATCGCTATGCTGCGCTACCTATTACCTGTTTATCGCCATCCCAAATTGCCATGAACCTCTAACCTGCTGCACCCATCCTAGCAAACCGTTGATTGGCTATGTTACCGCTTGCTCAGCCCTCTTATAGCGTTGTTAGTTGTAGGTGAAGATGAAGTTTGTTCCTTGTTGAACATCGAGATGTTGTTCCTTGTTGGAACATGTTTACTTGTTGGGATATCACAATATATCTTATTTAATTAATGCATCTATATACTTGGTAAAGGGTGGAAGGCTCGCCTTATGCCCGGTGTTTTGTTCCACTCTTGCCGCTTTAGTTTCCGCCATATCGGTATTATGTTCCCGGATTTTGCGTCCCCTAACGCGTCGGGTGATTTATGGGACCCCTTGACAGTTCGCTGAATAAGACTTTTCCAAAGAAGGCCCAACCTTGGTTTTACCATTTGCCTCACCACCACCTACCTTTCCTTGGGTCGGCCAACCCAAGGGTCATCTTTATTTAGCCCCCCTGGACCAAGGTTGCTTCTAAGTGATGGCCCGAACCGAGTAGATCATGGGCCCCTCGGCAACTCGAGGTTTGGTTTTACTCAGAGGATGTCTCATCCGTGTTGCCCCGAGAACGAGATATGTGCAGCTCCTATCGGGATTGTCGGCGATCGGGCGGTCTTGTTGGTCTTGTTTTATTGTCGTCGAATGTCTTGTAGCCGGATTCCGAGATCGATCGGGTCTTCCCGGAGAAGGAATATCTTCGCTGATCGCGAGAGCTTATCATGGGCTGTTGGGACACCCCTGCAGGGTTTGAACTTTCGAAAGTCGTGCTCCACGTTATGTGGCGATGGAATTTGTTAATGTCCGTTGTAGAAAACCCGTTGATCTTAACTAAAATACACCAACCGTAGCGTGAACTCGTGAGTGTCTTTTTCGTGTTGATCGAGAGGAGAACACGGTTTCGGGTTATGTCCGACGTAGTAGGAGTTCGTGATCACTTCTTGATCATTACTAGTTGACGACTGCCTTTGTTTCTCTTCTCGCCTCATTTCATGTATGTTAGCCACCATATATGCTTAGCCGCCGCAACCTCACCACTTTACCCTTCCTTTCCCTTTAAGCTTTGCTAGTCTTGATACCCATGGTAATGGGATTGCCGAGTCCTCGTGGCTCACAGATTACTACACCACCAGTTGCAGTGTGTACAGTTATGCGATGATCATGACGCGAGAGCGATGCTTGCTTGCGTTGAGTTCTTCTTCTCGCTTCTTCGATCGGGGATAGGTTCTGTGACGGCAGCCTCGGGATAGCAGGTGGTTATTGTTTGAGTTTCGTTTATGTTTCATCCGTAGTCGGATGTTGATCTTGTATATGATGTGATGTTGTATTCGTGTGGCATTGTATGCCTTATGTATGTATCCCCACTATTATGTAATGTTGATGTAATGATATCCACCTTGCAAAGCGTCTTCAAGATGCGCTTCTATCCTTGGTGGGACCTTCGAGTTCCTTTAGGATAGGGTCGCATCTTGGGCGTGACATTCTCCTTCTCCTTCTTCTTCTCCTTCTCCTTCTCCTTCTCCTTCTGCTTCTTCTCCTTCTCTTCTTCTCCTTCTCCTTCTCCTTCTCCTGCTTCTTCTTCTTCTTCTTCTTCTTCTTCTTCTTCTTCTTCTTCTTCTTCTTCTTCTTCTTCTTCTTCTTCTTCTTCTTCTTCTTCTTCTTCTTCTTCTTCTTCTTCTTCTTCTTCTTCTTCTTCTTCTTCTTCTTCTTCTTCTTCTCCTTCTTCTTCTTCTTTGTACAGTTGTTGGTGAGATAACCCCGATAACCCAAAGATCAAGTAGCTCGAGTATTGCCATGACTCAGATAATCTGATGCTTTTCAAGGTCGAGGTACACGATTTCGAGTTTTCTTGGTTATGTGTTGACGGATGGATAGAGTGGATCTAGGTATTGTTAGTTTGGGTGATATATTTTGTGTCCTCAGATCCCCAACACCAGATTGCATAACCGTAAAGTTTCGGAGTTTATAGGTGGGAATTCAAGTAGCTCCTAGAATATCTTTTCGACAGATGCATGATATGAGATTGGGTAAATCTCTATCATATGTATTTGTTCTCGCTTATTCTCGCAAGCCAAATCCTTTGTTTTGTTTTATTTGTGGTATTCGAGTTGCTTCAAGTCAAATGTTGAATCCATACCTTTCCTCAAACGGTGTTCTCATATTTCTATGTGAATACTAATCCTTCTTGATCATCGAGATCGCATGTTAATTCTTTTTATACCGAGTGCTTCTCTTTAGTGGATCCAATCATTTCAACATCCGCAAGATAAATTCTAAGTTTTTCTCAACGGTGTTTGTTTCATCCGTCCCCAAGTTGCCTTTGTTTTCCGCCTCCCACCCTTTTTCTTCAAGGACTCAGATTTCAGAATCACGTATCCTTTTATTTGTGGAAGTCTTCATTCTTTTCTTTCAATGTTCTTATCCGTGATTTCCCATGAAGATGCTCAACAGTTTCAAGTTCATCATTCATCATTCTCGATTCTTTCCGTGGATTTAACTCAAGCTTTCAGTGTTGATCATATTCTTTCCTCGTTTCAAATGTTTCTCCACGCCGGTGCACCTCTTAATTGTTCACCTCCTCTATTCTTGTCCTGAGTGCTCAAGATATCTCAAGAATCATGTTTTTTCTTAATCCGCTCGAAGTTACTTCAAGTTTTCTCTCATTCAAGCTATTTAATTCAACCAAAGGTAATCTCTTCAAAATTGTTCAACGATGTTTTCTTTTGAGGGCCCTAACCCACGTGTCTTTTCCCGTGATCTTACCTCGACTCTTCTAATTCTCCCGAGTTATTCTCAAATTCATTTCAAAGTTCGACGAAGAATGAATTATCATCATCATATGTCTTTCTCCAAGATCTTTCAAACTCTTTTCATCTTTGGCTCAACCTTTCCTCTTTAATCCTTCCGAGTTTTCAACAATTCATGGTGATGTTTCTCATCGCTATTCTCAACATTTGAAGACTGAAGAAGAGTTTCTTAAATCTTGCTCCATTCTCTTCAAGATTCATGGTTCTAGTTTGATGCCATCCTCTCATAATTGTTTTCGATTGGGAATTCTTTTCACCCATCCGAGCAATTCAGAGTCTATTCATTTTGATTCTTCGGAGCCCATCATCTCAGAATTATTCATTCAAGCTTTCAGCTCTCGCTCTCCAAATCATACCGTGCATTGTTCAAATATCCTCTAATCAGTTCATGATCTCTTCATTCTCTTGTTTTTAAATTCTCTCAAGTATCTTCGTTCATTTCTAATTCTTACGGCGATTCCTCCTTTTCTTCGCTCATTTTCAATTCTTCCCGTGAATTGTGCCTTTGCTATGTTCATTTTTAATTTTACGGTGGTTCGCTCAAGATTTCACTTCCTTCGTTATCATATTAAATCATTCGTTGTTTCCAAAATCCTACCGTGGTTCATGAAGACCTTCAAGTTTATGCTATGCCATTTCTCAATTCTTTTGCAAGAAGAATAAGTAGTATGTAAAATCCATTGCTTGTCATCAATTTAATTTGATGAAGGATAAGCACAATAAATCTTAGTCTTATTTCTAGGTGATTCAATTCTTTTCTTCCGGAGTTGTTCATGATATCATTTATCGGTTCTAAGTTGTTCATCTTTTCTTTCCGGAGTTCCAAGTTTTCGCATTATCTCATCGCTAAGCTCCTTCTAAATCATTTCTAGGCTTGGATCCTATTCTTTTCATCATTTTGCTTATCGGAGGCTCTACATGGTGGTTCATCAAGAACTCCTTTCATTCTTCAATTGTTCTTCAAGTTTTCCTCGGGTTATGATCCGCCAAGCTATACTCTAAAATAAACATGGTGTTCAACTCATGTTTTGTTTTGAGGAGTTCAAGTATTCTTCATCTTGCATTCCGAAGTGCAATTCTTTCTACCTTATCTTTTGAGATGGTGTTATGTCATCCTTGGCAATTTCTCCTCGTGTTTCATGATTCACATATTGTCAAGAATGAGGTATTTTAAATCCATCATTTTCTCTTCGCTCAAGAGATCTTTCAATCCATCAATCCCTTTGTTGGAGTCATCTGGGTCATATTTCACCTAAAGCCTTCCCTAAGGAATGTTGCTATTTGTGGTGCGATTCATGATCCAATTTCTCCTTCTCATCTCGGTGAAGAAGTTTCTCTTATCTTCACTGATCTCAACCAATCAATTGTTTCTGTTAATGGCGGGTTGTCACCTCATAATTTTGAGGTCTTTCCATAAGCCCACTATAAGTTTATCCTTTCGTTGTTGGTTTTCCAACAACTCCGCTCAATTCTTCTTTGCAAGGGTGCTTTTCCAAGTTCATTTGTGGCGTGTTGGCATTTTCTTCTCCATTCTTTATTCCAATGATCTATCTTCTATTCTTTCTTCCGGAGGCTTTGTGATGTTACTCTCGTCGACTCCATCATCTCATTTTGCAAATATCATGTTATTTTCCTTGCTTATCCGCTTAGCCGGAGTGTTGTGTTCTCATTCAAGTTCTTTCATCTTATCAAGTTTTGCCTCTCTTTTCAACCCGAAAGTGCTGTCTAAATCCTCTTACCCATTGCGCAGTGTTGTTGATTTCATCAAGTATCCTCTCATTTGTCAAGTTCATGTTCAATTCCTTCCATTTACAGTCGGAGTGCTGCCCAAATTATATCATTCTTCCTCTCTCATCTTGTTTTAACCGGAGTGGTTTCGAATTCTATCTTTTCCATTAAACTCTTATTTCCATGTCTTTGCAACCTTCAAGTTCTCGTAATACTCCTTGTTCCTCTTTTCTAACGGAGTGTTTTCAACTTTGCTCATCTTCGTTGTTTTCTTTCTTTCTTTTTGCTCAACCTCTCAAGGTTCTTTGGTTTCACTCATTGGTCGAAGAAGCAACTTAGTCTTACCTATTCTCTTCTTCTTCCGCTTTCTCCGGTGCCATCCTAGATCTCGGACGAGATCCTCTCGTAGTGGTGGAGTGTTGTAACACCCGGATACAACTTTCCATATTCGTAACTCCAACTCTTGCCTCTTTTCCGGAGATGATGTATTATTTTCTCCGTGGTTGGGTTTTGTCTTTTGTTTTGCTTTGTGTTCTTTGTCGCATTTCATCTCATCGCATCATGTGCATTGCATCGGCATTGTTTTCATAAAGCTTGCATTCAGTCAGTTGCTTCTTCCTTGTCCCCAATGACCCCTCTCAGATCAACCGGACCGCTTCTCTCTCTTTTCTCGAGCTCATCAAAACCTTTTGTCTCCATGGCGTTTGCCAAACCTGTCACAAGGTGTCTCAAACTCCCGAACCCGGCCCGGGTGAGTTACTGCTTGTGTCCGGATCATCCCCAAACGCCTACAAACATCTCCGTTCTCTTTATTGAACTCCTTAGCCTATTTATTCTCGTCTGTTGGTTTTCAATTGAAGGTCCAAACTCTTCCCTTTCCTATATATAGTCCACCCACATGCCTATTTGGACAAACCCTAGACCAACTCCCTAAAATTCCTCCTAGCTGCCGCCACCCCTGTTCATTCTTCTCCTCCTTCCTCGATCTCACCGCTACCTAGCCACCAGCCGCCACTTTCTCCATCGATCCCATTCGATCCACCACCTCGATTTCTGCCAGAGCCTCCCAATTGGCCCTCCCACCCACAAAGAACAACAGAGCTCCCACGCTCTAGCCGATCTCGAAGCGAGCTCCTGCCTGCTCTCTCCCGGCCTCGCTTCGTCTTTCAGCAGTAAGCCACAACGCTGACGGAGCTCCCCTGCCTCCACGAACACGAGTGCCCATGGCCTTGTGCCTCGCTCATCTCTAGCAGCAGCAAGAAGAATAACCTCGCCTGTCAGCCGCCTCGGATGAGCACCGCCTCGACCCTGCCTTCTCTTGCGCCCTCCTCCCACACGCTTCCTTCCTTTCTCTCTCTCGCATGCCTCTCACTGTGGAACCACGCTGAGGCCATGGAGAAATTGCAGCACCGCCTTCTTGGGTTCGTCCTGACGGCCATCCCCTGTTGCTCTCCTGACGAACCTCTCCACCAGGCCGGTCCCTGCGCGCCACCTCTCCCTTCCCTTCCTTCCTGCGGGTTCCTTCCTTCTCCTCTCACGCCTCGCCTCTCTCGTGTTTTCCTCCAGGCACCACGCCATGGCTCGCCCCAATCAAGCTTGAGCTCCAAGTCCGCCAGCCCGCCTGCTTCGATCCGGCAGGAACAGCACCCGACGACCTCTTGCACTGGATCCGTCCGCCTCCCTCCGGCCGTCCCTCTCCTTCTCAGATCTCCTTCCTCCTCCCCTGTTTTGTCTTATCTATGTCTCTCTCCCATGGTCAAGAGAACCCCGCAGCCGGGAACGCACGGAGCCACCTCCTCTGACGCCAAGATCCGGCCACCACGCCGGTCCGGAGTCTCAGCTGCCGGCCAGCTTTCCTCCTTCGCTTCGCTTGGAGCAGGAGGAGGACGGCCCTGCCTCAAGCGCACGCCAGCTGCCTGAGCGATCGCTGCTGACCGCGCCCTCAGCCTGTCTGAGCCTGGCCGCCAGCACTGGGCGGCGCTCAGCCAGATCTGGCCTGGCCGCCTCAGCCTCCTCCCCAACCAGCTGGGCCGAGCCCAATGTGAGCAGCTCCCCAGCCCAAGAAGAGCACCAGATTCGCCCGCATGTGTTTTTTTCCTGTTCTGAACGATGAAGCTATTTATCCAAAGGATTTAACAGATTTGCGTAAACCCCTCGCACTTCATGCATATAATAACTCATGATCTGTGCATCTATTGTAAATGATTTATATATGTAAAATGCCTTAAAATTGTGTAGATTAATAATATGCCACTTTCATCTATGTTTAAAATGTTTAACTTGCTGTTTATTTAAATTTGCTAATATGCCATGTTAAAATGATTTATTTCATAACTAAATAACCGTAACTCGAATTTAATAAACTTTATATGTAAATGGGGTAGAAAATGCATAGTTTAACATGGTGCAGTTTATTTTCCTGTTTAACAACTCTAAAATATGTTTTAGGCAGAACAGTACCGAATCTAAAATATTGCTCATGAGGATTTTCCCGAATTGTTGTTTCTTATTTCCGCCTCATTTAAACTTGCCTAAATAGTTAGTTTAATTATGCTTCACCCTAGCCATGTTTAAAAACATTTAATATTGTTGTGTACCTAAACGAGATTAAACTAAATATGTCAATGTGGTGTTTTGTCAATATGCAACCTGCTGCATATTGAGCTCCACTTAATTTGGGGATGTTTGTTGCACTTTGCCATGCCATGCCTCATTAAACCGACATGCATCATACTTGATTGTGCATCATGCCATGTTTATGCTTGTGCATTTATCATGTTGTTTGTTTCTTTCCGTGTTGCTTCTTGGTTCCGTAATGTCGCTGATTGTGAGGATTCGCTCGACTACTCCGCTCATATTCTTCATGGACTCGCTCTTCTTCCTAGCGGGATTTCTGCAAGATGACCTGCTACTCCTAGATCTCACTACTATCATTGCTATGCTAGTTGCTTC
>JAHIAM010005489.1:0-130153 GCA_021605205.1 Aegilops longissima | reverse complement strand
TTCCTGCGAGCAAGCGAAGAACAAGCAAGAAACTGAGATTGCAATCTGGATATTGCGAATATAAGATGAAAGCTTTATTGATCAAGGTGGGGTTACGTGGCGCCTTTCTCAGTCGTGGAACACAAGCGAAATCTGTGAAGTTGCAGCTATGGCAAACTTTTAATCTAAACAAAACCCAAGGTCTAAGCGGTGCCCTAAGGGCTGTATATATGGAGGAAGAGGGGGAATTTCGTGGCCCTTGGTGGAGGGTCCGAAATCAACCCTAACTCTTGTTTCCCCACACATACGGACTCTAAAACAGCCTATACTTAAGTATTTCGAAATTACATGGGCCTGGCCCACTAATAAGGTGACGCAGCACCTAGAATAGCCTCGAACGACATGTATGAAGTAGCATCTTGTATATTTCGTCCAAGGCTTCATGCACCCATTATGGTGGCTTCAAAGTCCTGAAATCATCACTTGTAACTCCGTTCTTGTTCCCCTTGCATGGCATTATCTCCATGCTTGTTCTTGCTCAATGTCCATCCTTCTCCAAGCTAGGGCCTTCATTTGTAAGCAAAACAAATGTATCCAATTTAGGCAGCATCATATTCTCATGAACATTAGAATCATTACCAAGAAAGCGAAAGTACGATAATTTAATTGGCGTCTTGTGAGCTCTAGTAATTGGTCCGAAGATATGTAGCAAGAGGGGCTGTGGGTGTAACAATGGTATTGATGTCCTCATCAAGTACTTGGCCTATCCATCATTCCAAGCAAAAATGTGAGTGGTAGAAGGAGAAGAACTTATACCAATGTACCTTTGACCGATGTTGATGATGAATCAAGTTCACTCAAATGCGGACAATGAAATAGCACTATTGGTACCAATCCTTGTCGGTTCTCACACCTACACAAGTAAAAGCTTATGGTGGAGCTTGGTTAGGATAGTGGCACAAAATTGATTGCAATCGTTAGTTTGACTCAAAGATGTTGAAAAAGATTCGCAAATTCGCAAATGTAACAAGTAGACCATGCAAGTAGTGGTACACGGAAACACACACGCAAATAAATAAGTGGGATTGTGCAAACCAAAAGTGAGCCAAAATGTGGAGTCCACGAAAATGCTCTTGTTGCACAATACTAGAGAGACGCTAGCACGATTGCACAATAGGCGGATACGTAGCTTGTGCACAACCTACTAGGCAAAAATGCAACGATCTCTATCCCAAGTTGCTATATGTATGGTGCTATGATCCAAGATGATCTTATGTGACAATCTTATGCTATGGTTCTTGCTTATAAGCCCTTTGCTTATCTTTCCTCTTTGCTTAAAAGCTTGGGTGGCTCTTTCACTTTTGAGCTCTTTTCTCATGCAAAACTTCACGGACCAAGATAGCAATTGTGTATGATGAGGACATCAATACCATTGTTACACCCACAGCCCCTACTGCTACATATACTGGACCAATTACTAGAGCTCATACGCCAATTAAATTATCGGTACTTTCGCTTTCTTGGTAATGATTCTAATGTTCATGAGAATATGATGCTGCCTAAATTGGATACATTTGTTTTGCTTACAAATGAAGGCCCTAGCTTGGAGAAGGATGGACATTGGAGCAAGAACAAGCATGGAGATAATGCCATGCGCAAGGAGAACAAACGGAGTTACAAGTGATGATTCCAGACTTTGAAGCCACCTAATGAGTGCATGAGGCCTTGGACGAAATATACAAGATGCCACTTCATAATATTCGTCCATAGGCTATTCTAGGTGCTTTCGTCACCTTATTATTGGGCCAGGCCCATGTAATTTCGAAATACTTAAGTATAGGCTGTTTTAGAGTCCGTGTGTGGGGAAACAAGAGTTAGGGTTGATTTGGACCCCTCCACCAAGGGCCACGAAATTCCCCTCTTCCTCCATATATACAGCCCTTAGGGCACCGTTTAGACCTTGGGTTTTGTTTAGATTAAAAGTTCGCCATAGCTGCAACTTCGCTGCATTTCGTTTGTGTTCAACGACCGCACAAAGCGTCCCGAACCCCACCTTGATCAATAAAGCTTTCATCTTATATTCGCAATATCCAGATTGCAATCTCAGTTTCTTGCTTGTTCTTCGCTTGCTCGCAGAAACAGGCCCTCGTGGTCGAGTTGATCGTGCTCGGCGTGGTCAATAACCCTCGGAAGTTGGTTTAGCGATTGCTAAAGCGCGACGTCTCGCCGCGTTCGTGGTCGGATCGTCAAGGTCGACTCCCCACGAAGCGATAGCCACCATCTCATCGAAACATCGGGACACCTTTGCCTCTATCAGTGTATGCGATGACAACTTTGTGACACACAAATGGATCCCAAGATATGCACCACGGTGGTATGGTATGTATGCGATGGAGTATGATCACTAATGTGCACAAGTCACGTTGCCGGCAATACTCAATGGCTAGTCTCGATGGGTAAGCAACGCAAAAGATGGGTTATGATGGTTATCAATGCAATTGCGAGAGATGACAAAGATGTCGTCGAGGTTACCATCCTTGGCGATGATGAGTCCTAGGCGAAGATGAGCGGTGGTGATGTTGACGTCGAACCGTACCTATATAGCCGAAACACAATAGGACACGGGAACCACAACTCAAAATCTCAAGGACCAAAATGTGGCAAAATCATCGTAGGAGGTGGCGGTGAGCGGTGGTGGTGTTTGTGGAAAGTGGTGTGGGTATGCGGAAGTAGGCGTTGGCTCCGGGCAAAATTTGGC
Organism: Aegilops longissima; assembly: GCA_021605205.1. NCBI lineage: Eukaryota > Viridiplantae > Streptophyta > Magnoliopsida > Poales > Poaceae > Aegilops > Aegilops longissima. The sequence continues at coordinate 127,416 of JAHIAM010005489.1, read as the reverse complement.
GAAAATATGGTGAAACTGAGATGGCTGAAACTGGTATGGTCGGTAGTACCGCTCGGACGGGTGGTAGTACCGCTTGAGGTACTCAGCGGTAGTACCGCTTGGATGGGCGATAGTACCGGTCGAGACGGGATTCTTCGCAGATTGTATCGTGGCGCGATTTTGGGGCGGAAATTGATGATTTTGAGGGTAAAATTGGAGAGATTTCATGGAAGGGAAGTGGGGAAACTTGTGGGAAAGCTAGATCCACTTGAAACCAAGCAAATCCACGGATCAAAATCAACAAAACATCATCAAACCAACAAATCACAAAAAAAATTGGGGCTATTTTTGGTGGGGATTTTCGGATTTTAGGACGAAATCAACAGAATCAAGCTAGAAAACACGAGGTAGGGGCTCCAAAAACATGATCAACGTGGCTCATGATACCAAGATGATGTAGGGTGGCGCCCTAGTCGGAGATCTTTCACGTTTGGAGAGGATCCCTACGAGGAATACGACGAACAAGCGGAAGAACACGAAGAAAAACACGCAAGAGGAACACTAAACCGACAAGTATCGATCACACAAGGGCTAGATCATCGAACACATAAGGTAGCACAAGATTCAAAATCAATAAAGTAAAGATACATGAGTAGTCGTTCTTCTCCGTGAGGAGGTCTTGATGGGGGGTCCACCCTAGAAGGGGTTCTTGAATCCTCTTGGAAGGATCTTCTCCGAGGAGGCGCGATCTCCGAGGAGAAGGTAACCAAGTGGATGAGCAAAGCTCTCACACAAATATGAGCTAATCCTTTGCTAACCCTAACTAGGAGGAGGTGGAGGAGTATATATAGTCTAGAGCCACGAAGGGCTAAGTGAGGGCTAAGGGGTACATGGGCTTGGCCCGTTACCTGTGCGCTGACAGGCCGGTTGTACCGGTTGAGGTGGCGGTTGTACCGCTAGCGACTCAGGGAGGGTGGAAGTACCGGTCGAGGAAGGCGGTACTACCGCTGGGGTCAGGTGCTGGCTTCTGCAGATGGTCGTCGGGGGGCCCAGCGGTTGTACCGGTCGTTGGGCAGTAGTTCGGTCATTTAGGATTTACCGTACATCCGGTGCTATACCGACCTTACAACGCTTGATCACAGAATGGTGGCGGTTGTTGGGCGATAGTCGGCAGGTTGTTCCTTCCGAGGCGGTTGTTGGGCGGTTTACGGGTCCTTCGAGTGGGTAGAATGCCTCCTTGATCTTGATGTCCGTCTTGCACCACTCCTTCTCCTTGGTTGCTTACATGGTACCTGAGCACGCAAAGTGTCTCCGTTTGAGGTAGTAGCCATGTCTCAAATGGGTTAAAGGGAAGTTCAACAAGGAGAGAGTCAACCTCGGATTGGATGGCACGGGCTTGGGCTCTTGTCATGGGCCCTCTTGGAGCTTGCGTGGTCGAAGTAGTGTCCATGGGGATGATGGAGGGATGCTCCGCATCAATGTGCCTCTCTTCTGCGACAATGAGAGTGCCATCAAGATTGCTCACAACCCAGTTCAGCACTCGAAGACAAAGCACATTCAGATTCGTCATCATTTTCTTCGTGATCATGTGTTGAAGGGCGACATTTCTATTGAGCATGTGAAGACTGAAGAACAGCTAGCCGATATCTTCACAAAGCCCTTGGATGAGAAGAGATTTAGCAAGTTGCGGTGTGAGCTAAATATCTTAGAATCTTAGAATTTTCTTTGAAAAAGACACTCATCCTAACACTTATGCAAAATTGATGACTTAGATGTGCAACACATGAAGAAACATTTTTCTTCAATCAATGAAGAATAACACTCTAAGTGTGAAGAAATTAATGAAGAATTTGATTCTCATAACCCTCGATAATTATGCGTGGTGTCTGAAATCATCATTCTTATCTGATGGAATCACGCCATCACCAAAGTTGAAAATCTTCAATTTGAGTTTTTCCTCGGTTGTGAAATTCCTCAGTTCTTAAAATTCTTCAACTTTGCAAAATCTTCCTTTTTTCCGTTGTTTTCTTCATTATATATATATATATATATATATATATATATATATATATATATATATATATATATATATATATGAGTTTATGTCCTCTACATCATTCACTTATGGCTAATTCTTCAAGTTGGTTTTTCTCCTAAGTGAATGTGATCGGACCCTTCCCCCTCTATGCTAAACTCAACCCAATCTATTCACAAATTCTTCATGTGAGTTCTATTTGAAACTCGTTCAAAATCTTCACTATGTCCTTGTCAGCTGAAGAATTTGCGAACGGAACTTTTAACTTATCCAAATTTTCGGCTTTGCTGCTCAAACCGTTCCGCATCCCACGAAATGCTTATCTATTCACCCACGATCTAACACGATCTCCACTTCTCAGTACGTGGGTGACACATGTCGTGCGAATGAGAAGGGTCAGGGGCACGTTCATCCAAATTCTTCGGGCAAACAGTTTTTCACTGTGGCTATAAATACCCCCTCTCCCCTTCCTCACTTCCTTTACTCCGCTCGACCTCTCTCTCCCGCTCGAGCTTCTCAAACCCTAGCGCATCCGCTACTCCATCGTCGCTGGTGAGGAAGAGCTTCGCTGCCTCGACCTCGTCGCCGCAGTACTCGCGCCGGCCGCGGAAATCTTCTCTCTGTCGTCGCCGTAGTTGTCTTCCTCCGCCGAGTTAGGGCGTGGAAGATCTGCACAGACGAACTTCACTTCTCCATCTCACAGTTCGTCGTGTTCTTCGTCCAGGGTAATTAAAAGTTACTTTTACTGCCCTCTTTGATTCAAATGATTTCTTCAAAATCCTCAAAAGTGTTTATTCTTCAAATTCTTCACACTAAACACCTCACATGTCATCTTCTTGATTCGTTTCTCTAAGCAATAATTTCTCTTCAAGATTCCTCAATTGTGCAGATTTACGATCCGTATAACTCGGAACCTAAGACTAAGAACGCTTAGTGAAATTCTTCAAGACTCGTCTGGCCAAATTCCTCAAACTTGTTGTTATTGAAAAATCTTACGAGAACGATATGACCTCTCCAAATTCCTCGCAACTATACTCCGTTCACGGTACTCATGTCATTGCTGAATCACTAGGTTCTCATCAACTTAACTCATTTGCAGCGTTCCTCGAAGAAAAGTTGCATACTTCTTCAGAGAATTCAATTGTTCAAATTCCTCATCTGAAGAAAATGGCTGACGGTAAGAAGCCACAGAAAGGAGGAAAGAAGCCAGAGGTCAACACAGCATTTGAAATCCCTGATGACATCTATGCTGGGTACTGCACACCTCCTGAGGAAGATAAAAATCAACGCAAGGTGCACATTCAGAAAATAGAGAGGAGATGAGCAAGAGAATGGAGGGAGTACAGATATGTTACTCCCAAATACATGAAGAAATTCGTTGTTACCCCTCCATGCTCAAGACCTTCATTGGTACCTGGCCAAGAAGCGGATCCCACCAGCATCAAGCACGGTGAGGACTTTCCTGAAGAATGGGCCAAGCGCCATGCCAAATTGGCCAAACAGGCAAAAGAAGCAGTGAGGAAATTCAATGAAGACTCTGCTGCTGCTACTGAGGCCTCTGTCAAGCCAAAGAAATCTATGGCAAAGAAGCACAGCGTAAGCCAAGTGCTTCACCTTGGTGCCCTCAAGGCCGGTTCCTCGGCAATGCCCTCACGGCCAGAATCCTCAAAGCCCTCACGGCCAATTCCTCAAGCTGCTCCTGCTCATCCAAAATCCTCAGCTCCTCCAAAGTCCTCAGCTGCTCCGACAAAGTCCTCTGCACCTGTGCATCTTGCCACGTGCCAAAGGACTACAGGCATCTCTATTGCCTCAGGAGTTTCAGCTAGTTCCTCAACTGCACCCAATTCTTCAACGGGACCCTCTGTGCTAAAGACTAAGGCCACTGCTGGACGAGGTTCTCGCCCAAGTCCTCACAAGAAGCAGGCCGCCTTCCAAGTGCCGCCTGAAGAAGACGAAGCTGATGATGAAGAACTTGCTGAGATCATAATAGATAGGCAAGTCAGGGCCGCTAGAGCCAAAGGCACAAATGTGCCACTGCTTTTGGATCCAAGGTTGATCCTCGACTACATTGATCTGTGGCACAAGGACCCAAACACTCCTATGCCTGATTTCAAGTTGACTCCTGGTCAAAGTCATATGTTGACTGCCGTCATCCAAGAAGAAAATTGGAAATATGAGAAGGCCGGGCAGATCAAGAAAGCGTAGTACAGGAAGGAGAAATTGCTGAAGAACAACATTGTCTCTATGACAACTGATGATCTTGTGAAGATCCAGTCTGAAATCAAAACCCTCAGCGATGATTTCAATGCTTACTATGCTGATTGGCAAGGAGCCAAGGTCAAGTTTGTTAAACTGACTGAGAAGTTCACCTCCAATGTTGCAGCTCCATCGCAACAACAAATTCCTCAGGCTGAAGCATCCGCTCAGCCAACTGAAGAACATGCCAACACCGCTGATGACTTTCAGGCTGCTGAAGAAAATGTGAGTTCGGGGCTAATGGCGCATTCCGGCCACGAAGAAATTGCCGTGACATCCACTAGTGGTGCGCTGAAGAAAATGAAGAGGTCGAGAAATCTGCATCGGTTGTGCTCAAGAAAATCAACCACAATCCTCTGCTCCTCCTGCGCCTACACCAACTCCAATCCTTCCATCTGCATTAGATGTGAAGAAGACCAAGGCTGCAGAGCGTGCGGCGATGAAGAAGAGGAAGGCATCAACTTCATGATTCTTGACTCGAAGAAGATGAAGCCTTTGACCAGCTCATTTGCAAATCCATTGATGTTGTTCCTCTCTCAACCATGCCATCAAAGGAAATCGTCCTTTTGATGAAGAATATGTGATCCCCAGCGGATCGATGAAGAAAATCCTTCCTTCACGCTTCATCGAGCGGTTGGATGAAGAAATTGAAGTGGATGAAATCCCTTCAACACCATTGTTCCTCGCCTATGCCTCGGTTCACGGTGAAGAGGCGGCGTTGAAGAAGTAGATGAACACAATTACGGCGTGGACATTGGGAGTACTACTCCATTGATGAATGATGACTTTTGGGAAAGTCAGGCATCCCAACTCTCCATTGTTCACACCTTTACAAAGAAATCCTCACCCCCTGCACAAACTGTTCAAATGGGCTCAAGAAACTCACCCCACTTCGATGCATGCGTGAAGAAATTCCAGCCACTAGTCTGAAGAAACTGCTGCTGCTGAACATCTAAAGACGCAGACTGCCACTGAAGAGGAACCAGAAATTCCTCAGCCTGAATAACTTGAGATTACGATTCCTGAGGTTGTGATGCAACTCACTGACACTCCTCTGCCCAAGCCAAAGGATCCATTCTCCAGGAAGCAAAAATTCTAGGCTGATGATTTCTTTGGCGAGCATGTATTCTTCACTGACAACAACCCCTATGACTCTGCTCGCATTAGGAAGAGGCATTTCTGGACTGCCAGCCAGGCAAATTTCTATTCCTCGGTGTTGTTCAGCAAAGACAAAGTCTTTGATCATGCACACATTCCTCACGTGGATATGGAATCTCTACCGTGCTTCGTGCCAGTCCTCAGTGTTCTTCACGACGTTGGACTGTTAAATTTCTGCACTGACATCTGTGATTGGAATGAAGAACTCATTCTTCAATTTTATGCGACGCTGCACATCACCGGAGGTTCTGAAGATGTGAATTCATGGGTGCTGGACTGGATGTCTGAAAACACACACTACAAGGCACCAACTACTGAATTGCTTCGTGCTTTACCACTCAGTCATCCCCTTGAAGCTGCTCGTTGCGTCTACAGTTAACCTGAGCTTACAGATCACTACATGCAAGTATTGATGAAGCCATTTGTCGGGGATATACCCCGTGGTGTAACCCGGCCGGAAGTATAACCCGGCCGGGCTTGGCGACTCATTAATGACCCGCCCTGACTGGACGACACATTAAGTGACCCGCCCGATCCTGGCGACTTATGGGTGACCTGGCAAGCGGATCAGAGGAGCGACAAGACCCGGGGGCCCAGGAGGCTCAAGGCCCAGAAGGCCGACTTACGTTATGATAGGCCAGCTTAAGAGGAAAGGTGTGAGGAATATCTCCTTTACAAGGAATCAAGACCCGGACTTGTATCCGGCTTGTAGTACAAGATAGGCTAGTCCTAATCCTATTTGGACTCCACTTGTAACCCGCCCCTCTAACCTATATAAGGAGGGGCAGGGTTCCCCAAAAGAGGGGCAAGCAACAAGAAACAATATCTAGGGCTAGACACAAGGAGGAGAGCCGGCTTACGGCGACTCCTCGTGATCATAATGAGACCTAGCCTCAAACAAAGATGTAGGGTTATTACGGATGATGTTTCCGGGGCCAAGCTGTCTAAATCCTGCGTCTTATGTGTTGCGTCTCGATTCCGCTCAACCCCTTCAAGCTACCACATAGATGCGTTGGCCTCGCGACTAAGTCCAGACACTAAGGACATCTGCCGTGACAATTCCCACGACAGTTGGCGCCCACCGTGGGGCTCGCGCACGCTGGTGTTGAGTTCTTGAAGGGATCTTTATCAGGGATCGAGAAATCATTGCAGAATGATTTACATTGTTTCGCCCCGCGCCTACAAGCAACCGGAGCACACGCCGGTTCACAGCTGGGACCGCCATGTGCTCCTTCCATAAACCGCGTGCCGGTTCACAGCTGGGGCCGCCGTGCGCTCCTTCCATAAATCGCGCGCCGGTTCACAGCCGGGGTCGTCCGTGTTTCCTCCGTTATGGTGAACCGCCACTGGCCTTTGAGCCGCCCTCGCGTGAGCTCGCGCCCGTGACCCTGAGTCGCCGCGTTGAACCACTGTCGTACGCGCCTATTTCAAGCAAGGGCATGAGCTGCCTGAGGTGTTAAACCGTCGCCGAGTCGCCGCTTCATCACGTCGCGTCCGAGGATGGGCCACCCTGCCGCCACTGAGCCGCCGCGATTCTGCCTTCTGTTTTTCTCCGCCTGCAAGCCGCCTCGGCTGCCGCATCGGGCCGTTGATCGCCGGAGTTACCTTCGTCAGCTACTTCTGCTCGAGTCCTTGAGCCGCCCTTGCGGCCTTGCTTTTTGGGTCGCTGGTTGGAGTCGTGTTTAAACCGCCTCCGGATCAAGTCACTGATCGCCTCCGTTGTTGACCCACCTGGGGCCTCGTCGACCTGCTGCTAAAAAAACTGCATGCAGGCACATGCACGTCCATAGAGAAAGGGACGGGACAAGGAACCTGTGTGCATGTAAAGAGGTGGGGGAGGAGAATCGTGGGCACAAGAATACAGTGGCTCTAAGCCGATTATTGCAACAGCCCGACGCCTCTTTTTGTTGTTCCCTCACCTCCTTGGGATGCGGGATGAGCATAAACGCCAAGAAAAAATATCAGAGGCAATACTAGTACTCCAACTTCTAGTCTGTATTTTGAACTAAGGGAAGACCATGGTGCAGAATACTACTCCATGAGGTTGTCAGATGCGTCCGGCGATTTAAAAGATGGGACAAAGTTAACAGTATATCTGAGAACTCCTTTCGTCTGACTATATCATCCAATGACGATGCATGCGTTTGTCTCACAAGTTACCAGTGCTTGTCCGTGCCGTACCACCCGGCGAATGAACGTGAGAAAATCTCCGTCCCTGTGGCCCGGTTTACATCAGCTTGCCGGGACCGCACCCGCGATTAGCTCGCCCATCCGTGCCGGTTTACAACGCCGGTGCCGACCTTCCCCGGACGCACCAGCTTATAAAAACTGCGGCCGGCTCACCCGTGAGTGTTTTCAGTTTCATTATAAGATGTCATCAACTCCATGGCGGACTATTTCCAGCCTAACATATCAGGTGATATTCGTCTAAGTCTGTTTTATTAGCACATGTTGTTTTTATCAAAGAACAATTTATCTTTGCCTTGGTCTGCAACATTGTTTATGCAGGCAATTATTTATGACAAAAAGTGATATTATACCATGGAGATGGAGGCACGCCAAGATCTTTTTAGCACAGTGGTCGTCGTTACTCAGCGGACTCCTGCACCGCTTAACGCCGTGGCCGTCTCTCGCGACAGCTTATAACGCCGCGGTGGCCGTCTCCGCGACAGCGCCGGCTTACAACAAGGTGGACAACTTGCCCGTCCGCTTTTGCTTACAAACGCCACGGCGGTTTATTTATGCATGCCGCCTCGGATGTTGCGGTCGTTTTACCGTCCGTCTCTCGGCTTTGGTCTACATCAACGCCCGGGCCGCACTTGCTCGATGAGCTGTTTATTGAGTATGAGCAAGTCACGATTTGGGAAGCCCGGTTTTCTTCCAACAAATTAGAGGCAAATTATCATATATTATCAGCCGCCGTCTGCACTGGATGGTTCAATGGCAGGTGTACAAGTCGCCGCCACTACAATTTGGTTAACTTCAAATAGCCAGTTGGAAGGACCATTGGCTGAGTTGCTGACACGACTCATACAGGATCATTTATAACCCGCCGCAGTCACCTCAACCTTTTGTGGATTCACATCGCGTTATCAGCGCCAATGATATACACCTTCTGCTATGGTCAAATATGGAGAATCTCAAGCCAACTCTTCGAGTCATCTTGAGACTCGGGGGCTACAATGGTATGGCTCGGCAAAATTAGCCGGTTTCAATGGATTCAAGAACTCCGGGTCATTGGAGGGAAGGTAACCCGATTCCAAAGGCTACCGCTATATTGGTGAAAAATTAAAGGCCGTCAGAAAATTTCCGGCTTAAAAAGAAGGACTCCAGTTTAAAATCCGGTTCAAGAGACATCTCTCTCCCACAAAGCACTGACACTCTTAATATCTGGTTTAAAAACCGGTTTAAGGGAAATTTATTTACCGTATCTGGCTCAAGGTAAATTTATCTCTCTCAAAGATTGAAGCTTCCAAATCCGGTTTAAACTTCCGGTTCAAAAAGAATTAATCTCTCGCAAATTCGAGTTCTCAGAAAGATTAAAGGGTGCCAAAAAGAACTTGCTGCCATGATGCGCGGTTCAAACATAGGTATCATGCCTTACGGCTTATCTTATTATGGTCACTTGGGGGCTTCCTGTTCAAACATAGGTCGTATTCGAACCAAAGAAACATAGCTGTCGATACCCTTTTGATTAGCAAACTGTTGAACCTACTTGGGGGCTTCTTGATCGTATCTGAATCATAGCTCAACCCCTTTGGGAATCGACGTGGATCGTATTCGAATCAGCGTCGTTAAACAACTCTCATGGTCACTTGGGGGCTTCCTGTTCAAAGATAGGTCGTATTTGAACCAAAGAGAACATAGCTGTTGATACCCACTTGATCGGCATCGCCAAAGCCACTGGGGGCTATATGATCGTATTTGAATCTTAGCTTAACCCCTTTGGAACGGTTTACTGATCGTATTCGAATCAGAAGCCTCAAAATTTTGTCTGTTTCTTCTACAGCTTTATACAATCACAAGTATTTGAGTTGTCACAAATATCATATGTGCCGGCTTTTTACAGGGTTGAGTTATCAACTTCACTGTCCGGGTCACATAAGTCGGCAGTATCATTCAAAGGATCATAGGGATCTTGTGATCTACTTGTATGCAGGATAAGACTACATTTGGGTGGTTACCCGCCCTGGCTTTTGACGTTAAGTCGCCAAGGCATATGTTTTTTAAACTCTTTGTAGGATTTGCAGAAATATGACATATAAATGATTAAGTTCAGGCTCATTACCAACATTGACGCTTCAAAATGATTATCCGTTCTGGATTTTCTCAAAGGCTATAAGCCGGGTTACAAAAATTCCGACACAAATGAATGCGCATTAAGTCGTCATCGGCCAAGAGCCGCCCGTATTTAAACTCTGGATTTACTTGTCAACCGATGAGGTATTCAAATCTTTAATAGCCAAAACTGGCTGGATTTTTATGATGATATTGAATGATTGAGGTTTTCATACCGGATTATATTATTCAAATCTTCAATAGCCAACATGGCTGGATTTCTCTTGTGATTATCAATAACCGTGTTATGATTGAGGTTTTCAAAGTCGCTTTAGCGCATAGCGGCTATTATTTTTATCAATGGGCAAGATTTATTTTACAATGGAGGAAATAGTCCGAGTCGCGCAGCTTACGACCCGGCACTTGGGGGCTACATTGTTCAAATCGAGATTACATCGAATATATAAGTCCCATGACCTTTGCCGGCATGCACCATGGCACTTGGGGCTAATGCAAAGTCATTTTTGCTCAACTTATTGAAGATCCGACTCATCATATTCTAAATGAGCCGCCCTTGGGAGCTACCAATTGCTCTGTAAAAATTCAAGGTACACAAGCATTAATCCATTATATTGAGCGGTTCACTATTCGGTTGGTAGAGTACAAAGCTCTTAAACTTGTGGGCGTGGGTTCAAGCCCTATGGTGGAGATTATATTATATGATGTTTTATCAATTATATACAAAGTCCCAGCTCGATATTATCTTACTAAGCCGGCCCTTGGGGCTACACATTGTTGTTCAAGTTTACATGGTTATATCTACAAAGTCCTGCTCATTATTGCATAATGGCCCGACCCTTGGGGGCTACATTGGTTGAAGTTTTTATGAGCATAAGGCAATTTCAAGTCGAGTTCTTTGCAAGCATGACAACCCGACACTTGGGGCTACATATATGGAGTATTCAGTTTTTACTAGTGGTGAGATGAACATGGATTTCTTCAAAGTGGCGTAATTATATGGAAATAAGTCTTAAGTTATCACTATGTTCTCCTCTTAAGACTTGGGGGCTACTGGTATTATGCATATAAAGAGGAACATCTTCAAAATTCTCACTTTGAGTAAATCAAGAAGATCAATTACATGACCGGTGTCAACAACAATTATGACTCGACATCATCAGTCTTTTATAACCCGGAGATTTTGGAAATTATAACTCAACAAGATCTACATCTTTAAGCCGGTTGAAAATCAGATGAGTATATCAAGACCTATATTATTAAGTCGGCGCTTTGGAAGCCGACTCAAATGGATTATTTATTTACAATATTTCTTCTACAAGCAAATTGATTGTGAAGCTGGTCTATTGACCCGGATTTTCTAGAAGAAGGAAATGACAAGGACTTAAAGATGTTCAGGTGCTGGTTTACAAGAATTCTTAACCCGAAGCACAACCTGTCAAATATGTTCTTGTGTTTATTTTGCAGCATAAGTTTACCATGGATAAATCCAAGCTAAACTTGGGGGCTAATGTCAGGGATATACCCCACGGTGTAACCCGACCGGAAGTATAATCCGGCCGGGCTTGGCGACTCATTAATGACCCGCCCTGACTGGACGACACATTAAGTGACCCGCCCGATCCTAGCGACTTATGGGTGACCTGGCAAGCGGATCAGAGGAGCGACAAGACCCAGGGGCCTAGGAGGCTCAAGGCCCAGAAGGTCGGCTTACGTTATGATAGGCCGGCTTAAGAGGAAAGGCGTGAGGAATATCTCCTTTACAAGGAATCAAGACCCGGACTTGTATCCGGCTTGTAGTACAAGATAGGATAGTCCTAATCCTATTTGGACTCCACTTGTAACCCGCCCCTCTAACCTATATAAGGAGGGGCAGGGTTCCCCAAAAGAGGGGCAAGCAACAAGAAACAATATCTAGGGCTAGACACAAGGAGGAGAGCCGGCTTACGGCGACTCCCTCATGATCATAATGAGACCTAGCCTCAAACAGCATGTAGGGTTATTACCGGATGATGTTTCCCGGGGCCCGAAGCTGTCTAAATCCTCGTCTTATGTGTTGCGTCTCTCGATTCTGCTCAACCCCTTCAAGCTACCACATAGATGCGTTGGCTTCGCGACTAAGTCCACACACTAAGGACATCTGCCGTGACAATTCCACGACACCATTGAGGCCAGGTCAGGCCCCAAGAAGCAAATTCCTCGTGAAGGAATTACTATATGTGCCTTGGACTGTCTATCGCATTCTGACGAAGACATTGAGTCCTATCAAGGGCCACGACTCAAATGACGAAGAAGTCGTTGGCATCATGAAGAATCTGCTTTTCAATATCATTCATGGTGTTCCCGTCAACTTCCATGATTTCTTCATGAGGACTCTGGCCAATGTCACTATGTCACCGTTTGAGCTGAAGCCTTGTGCACCTTGGATTATGAGATTCATCAGAACAAGGTCTTCACTCAACTATAAAGCTGATACAGTGAACCATTGCAGCTACTTGCCCCCGATTGAAGTCCTCAAATGGACATTTTCCTCAGCTGATGACAAGGGCAAGGCCGCTGCTGTTATAGATGAAGGCATTCGTCCATTGGATGGTCAATTTCGCAAGGCTGCATCCTACTCTACCAATGATGACTCTGCCACCCATGACTCTGCCGCCAACACAACCAAGCAAAATCCTCAAGGCACAGCACCCAGGGTGATGACTGATCGTGAGCTTCTCCTCAGTCTTCATCAGAAGGTTGATCGCAATCATAAATGGGTCAAGCGTAAGTTTGGTTCAATTCTTCACAACATGACTGCTACCCAGAATGCAGTGAAGAAAAACCAATACTACCTCCATGAAACCTTCAACCGTACTTGGGCTGTTTTGTCTCATGTCTATAGCGCAGAAGATCTGAAGAAAATGGGTCTCAAGGAAGACTTTGACTGGTCTGCACCTCCACCGAAGAAATACAAGAAGGTCAAGGTTCCTTCCTTGGTGGCCAGCTCCTATTCTTCATCGCGCGACACCGATGAGCATGAAGACTTGGACGACACTGCGGCAGGCCCTACATCAACAAACGACCCCAACAACGATGGAGCTCCTTCATCAACTTGATATTCTTCAGGGCGTTAGTCCTCATTTTCGATCATTTTGGTCATTCGACGCCCATATATGATAGACCCGCTTGAAGACTAACTCAAATTTCTCGCTAATGTTAATGCACGCATGCTGAATTACATCAGTCACCATATTTCATCATGCATTTCAAATTCTTCATATTATATGTCAAATGCGTGTATGAATTACAAGATATAGGGGGAGATCTCCATGACTCAACTCTTCAAGTGTGCATTGCTTAAAAAGCAAATTCCTCATTATGCACATCTTCAGGGGGAGTTCTTCTATATCTTGCAATCAAATTCCTCAATATAAGTATTTACACTTCATATGTTTATCCCCGTTGAAAACTTAACCTATATTGTCCTCAATCACCAAAAAGGGGGAGATTGTAAGTGCATCTAGTGCCCCTTAGTGATTTTGGTGTATTGAAGACTTATAGGTTAAGAGACTAATGTGTTTATGAGTGTACAGGTCTATAAGTCTATGAGGAGTTTGATATTTACAGAGAAAGTCGACCCTAAAATGAAGCTCTTGATGAAGACTTTGGATTTCAAGACTTTCAAGACTTTGAAAGTGAAGAAATTGGTGTGACATTGAAGACTTGGTATTCATTCGAGGAACATGAAGCGTGAAGACTTTTTTTTCGTAGTTTCATTTTCTCTTTCTTGAGTCATAGGAAACACCGTCTTGTTAAAGGGGTCGAGGAAATACTAAGGAAAATTTTCCATGTGATGCTCAACTCAAAATCCTACACCTACCAATCCCTTGAGTGAAGCCATTGGAAATCTCATACAGATTCAGTCAATTTCTTGATGGATGAGCGAAGTTCTTCCGTCATTGAGCAATTTGTTCGACCGAGGAGTTAGGAATTCGCCAGTCTTGGATTGCCTACAGTGAGGAACATGATAGCCCCGAGGAATTTGAACCTCAAATTTCCGACCGTTGTTGTGCTCTGCGCCACTATCCCAAAATATCTTATCCACCTAACGGTCATATCATTGAAGGGCATTTATGTCTTATCATGTCGGGCTGCTCCTAGGCTATAAATAGCCACCCCTACAACCACTAGTTGGTTGGCTGCTCAAAGAGAAACCGACACTTGTCATTTGAGAGCATCCCATCCTCCGAGGACTTTGAGCAAAATCATCGAGTGAGGAAAACCCAAACCCAAACACCTACAAACCCAAAGTGATTGAGCATCATCAAGAGATCGATCTGCGTGGATCCAACGCTTGTTACCTTTGAAGACTGTGCTTCTTCCAGACGGTTAGGCGTCATGGTCTAGAGCATCCAAGAGGAAATTGTGGATCGCCGAGTGACCGAGTTTGTGAAGGCTCGGAAGTCACCTGAAGACTTACCACGAGTGATTGGGCGAGGACTGTGTGACCTTAGCTCAAGGAGAATACGGTGAGGATTGTGTGTCCGGGACTGTGTGTCCTCAGGTTTAAATACCTAGCCGCTCCAACCAGATGTACAACTGAGACAACAGTTGGAACTGGTCTACCAAATCATTGTCTTCACCAAGCCAACTGGTTCTATTTCCTCAACTCTTTCATTTCCTCATAACTATGTTGTGTGCTTGTCATATGTGTGTTTGAAGACTTTGACTGAAGACTTTCTCAATTTCCTCAGTTCAATTCCTTCAGTCTGTTTGTCTTCATCCTGTGTTATCCTGTGATTACGCTTTTCGTACTCTGTGCTTGTCTTTATTTCATCATGATGACCATGTTTGTATTCTGGTATGCTTACTTCTGAGTACTTATTCCGCTGCTAGTAGTTCTTCACTAAGGAATTTCCTCGCCGGCAAATTCCTCAATGAAGAATTCATAAAAATCGCCTATTCACCCCCCTCTAGTCGATATAACGCACTTTCAGATCAGGGCGGTTAGAAGCGGGCTTGGGAGCGGTCCGGACTCCCGCAAACCTCCCCCATGTTTGTCTCTAATTTGCGGGAGAAATCACGCCCAAACCGATACAGGTCAGCGTTTGATGGCTTCTGCGGTCCGGACGGTTGCAGGAGGTTTACGAGTCTGCCTTGGAGATGCTCTAAGTGGTTGGTAGGTTTTAATGGCTAAACAATATGACAATTTCTGGTGCGCACGAAGACCGAAGCGACTTTACATTGATTTGGCGATGCATGGAGCCCTGACATATTTACAAAATGATGCGTATCATGCGAGGATTTGATTCCTGCGCCCTTCAGAATTCAGGTGCCACGTGCCGTTTCACTCAGGGGAGTCGGTCTCTGAAGGTAGAAGATCAATTTTTCACAAGCAATTAAAACGACATCGACATATGAAGGGGCATTTTCGCCACATGTTCTGCCTCGCGCATTCATTGGGTCTAACGTTGGCTGCCAAGAGAGCGCATGCCGGGCCCAGGCCCGGGGGCTATTATTGGTGTCATGGCTAGCAGGTAACCACTAACCCATCTGCGCGTGATCAACTGTGGCCCCTTACTAGGAGAACAATGAAGTATCATTCTGACAAGGCTTATCTACATTTCCTCTATGAAGTTATAGTGATGCAAGGCTAGAAGATATCGAGACAGATTATCGAGAAGGACCCTAGAAGGAGAATATAGGACTCGAGTGGAAGACTCGGAAGAGGAATGTGAGACCCTAGAAGAAGAATATAGGACCCGAGAGGACGAATATGAATATGAAACCCTAGAAGAATCTAAATATGGACTTCAGCATTCGTTCCCGGGAACGCCCAAGGCATGGGATCCCACAAAGGAATCATCCTCCCAGGAACGACTCACATCAACCTGCTC
This sequence comes from Aegilops longissima, assembly GCA_021605205.1. NCBI lineage: Eukaryota > Viridiplantae > Streptophyta > Magnoliopsida > Poales > Poaceae > Aegilops > Aegilops longissima. Next base: position 111,813 of record JAHIAM010005489.1, on the reverse strand, counting down.
CACTGCGGGCCAGATCCGACCCACCAAGGGGACAACATGTCAGCGCTACAGTGGCCTGGTTCAATAGCGGCGCAACCCGCATGCCTTTTCCACCGCACGCTGAGGTCATCTCCCATTAAGCGGTCGTGACATGTCGAGAGCTTAACCCCTTTTTTTATCACGCTCCTGTCACCTGTTATGGTGCGTGGCGCGGTAATAAGAGGCAGTTACACAAGGCGGTAGTGATGGGAGGTGCATTTGTTCCCGGGCTCAGGAGAAGATGACACATGCCCCCGCATTTAATAATGTAGGTATGTAGTAGGTATTTCATTGTGCATATACAATATTCTTTGTACAATTCCTAGCCAGAGACAACCCCTTACACTATAAAACGAGTCCCAGGCTACGGTATCAAGGGTTGGATCCTGAGGGATTAGACACTAGCAGATAGCCCTCTCATTCCCTTCCCACAAATCATGTAATCTTCATCCCACCTTAAGCAAATCCAGCAGGAGTAGAATATTATACTACCATGTGGCCTGAACCTGGGTAAACATCTGGTGTGCTCGATGAACTTCTCCGACATTTACATCCGTGTCACGGCGCCACCCTCCGAATCGGAAAAAGGGCTTCCTCGGTCCCGGTGTCCTGTGTCTTGCACAGGGCGACACAGAAGAGAGTGGTTCGATAGTTATGCTTAAAATAACAATTGGTTGTTAGTGCAGTCCTTATATAGAAGAGTAGAGCACTAACAATTGCTTTTCTATACCCGTGAAGAAATTTACTACTTTCATTATGCCTCTCTTCTCGCCCCCTCTTCTCGCCCCCATAACCCTTCAATTTCAGATTTACTACTTCCTTTGTGCCTCACTTCCCGCGCCTACAACCCTTGGATCGGACTCTCGGATGCTACACTTATGGACAAGGGGCATACGGAATCATCTACGGGAGGAAGTGGAATCGGACGGTTGGTGCTCAATTTTTTTCTTCCCGAGAATTGCGGCTCGCATTGTTCTCTAGTTCTGCCACATCAGTTCGTAGCTCTTCTTTTCGTGAAATCTGTCCGTAAATGTACCAATTTTGCTCGGGTTAAGGTGGCCCAACACATCCTGGTACTATAACTCCTATTTGTTTACGTAAGCTTACCGTTGTTGGATTGAACTGAGTAAGTAAAAAAAATTAGAATCTGTGTGAATCATCCTACTTTCTATGCTCAAAATTGTTACACTTGCACTAATAATCTAGCTGAAACGAGTCGTACACAAGATCATGAAAACAATACATCGGACGATTCAAAAACCTAAACTACTAGGAGCCTAGAATCTAAAACTAAAATGATCCGCACACGCGGGGTCCGGCAACCCCAACCACCCCACCGTTATAGCTAACCCTCATTGTCATTGGATTGAAGTGAGTACGTAAAGTTTCAGTAGAATCCGGACGTAGAAATAGCATTGCTTTTTGTATTAAATTAAAAAAAAGTATGGAACACATCCTACTTCCTATGCCCAAACTTGTTACACTTACACTAATAATCTAGCTGAAACGAGTCGCACACGAGATCGTGAAAACGAGTCGCCAAGTCATGTTACGTCCGCATAGCATTTGCTAATTAAATTTGCAAGGATTAGGCTGGGCGGATCAGTAAAACAGATTGCCCTGGCCTTTGATCCTGAAGGGCGTCCCGAAGTTCTGGTACACCTTTATCTCGCCGCTCAAGGTCGCCGTGACTACCACCAAGCCCCACGCGTTGCCGCTGTCCGGGGCGTTGGCTCCGGTCTTGCTGGCGTGCCGCGATGACGGCGTGTCTAGCGGGCCCGAGTGTGGCGACGGCGCGGCGGGGCTGCTCAGCTCGCCGCTCTTGGTCACCCTGCTCAGCTCGCCGCTCTTGCTCACGTCTTGCTTGGCGGCGTGGCTCGCCATGCTGCACACATCGTCGTTGCACGACACGACGCCCTGGTGCGACTTCGGGCTGCCGGGCAGGGACGGCGAGTGGGTCCACGGGATGGCGGCGGAGACGTCCTTGCAGTAGAAGTTCTCGTAGGAGCGGATGGTGCACCACGTCTTGGGCTTCATGCCGATGCCGATGGCCGCCGCGGCGGGCGCGCTCCGGGTGGTCCTCCAGATGTAGACGTGCGAGTCCTCGCTCGCGCACACCACGTACCGCCCGTCGGAGGTGTAGGCCGCCGCGATCTGGCTGCTCGTGTTCTTGAATCCTGCGTTGTTCACTTGTCATCTTCCTTGTCCTTTTTCTTTTTGCTTCCTCGAGACAGGATTTGTTTACAGAGTGAGTAGTACTAGTAAGTAAAGTACCTCTGAACTTCTGGACCATGGTGACGCCGTCGAAGACGCGGATCTGCGAGTCGGCGGAGGTGACCAGCACTTCCGACGGGTTCCCCGGGGCATACTGGATGACGTCCAGGAGCATCAAGATGAGTAACCTACGTTAGATAAGAGTCATGGTAAAATCAATCAGAATTGTGGTGCATACAACCTGGAACCCGGTGATCTTCTTAGCCTGCGACTTGCGCTTCTTGCTCTGGACGTCGATCTGCGCCTCCGGGCTGATCTTGCAGTCTGTAACCGCGCCACGAGATTAAGCAAACATGTGCTCGGTCAATACCGGCTGAATTTGGAGATAAAAAATGTACTACCTGCTGTCTTGTAGAACCGGCAGCTCCCTTGGTGCGAGCCGATGATGGCGCTCTTGGGTTGTTCGTGTCGACAACCAACGACGGCGTGTCAGAAACATGAATAAATAGGCGATGGCGATGTCATGTAGGGAGAAATGTCAACGGCGCCGGGGCACACGTACGTACCTGGCCATCGGGGGAATAGGAAGCGGCGGTGACCATCTCGTTGACGTCGGTCCAGTCGACGACCTGCCGGTTGGGGATGCTCCACAGGCGCACCTTGGCGTCCAGCGAGCCGCTGATGAAGTACCGGTCATCCACCGGGTTGAACTGGATGCTCGTCACTGCACACGGTCGCTCCCTCCCTGTTATTATGAACAAGAAACCTACTCCTACGACGTAACGTATGAGAATGAGAGGCGCCACGCTCACTGACCGTAGTCGCTGTGCGAGAACTTCTTGAGGCAGGCCTTGCTCGCCGTGTCCCACAGCCGTACCGTCTTGTCCATGGACGACGACAGCAACTGCGGCGACGACAAGCCGTACGTGTCAACAAGTGTTTATGCTATGCGTGAGTATGTATATATGATAGGATGGGCAAGACCTGATCGGACTTGGACCAGGTGAGGTCCAGCACGTCGTCCTCGTGCCCCTCCAGGACGCACAGCGCCTGCTCGGCCAGCGCGAACACCTTGTCGGGGACCACGAGGTGCTCCGGGAGCGCGGTCTTGCCGCCCTTGGTCGTCGACTTCTTGGACAGCCCCGGCGCCTGCGACGCTCCGTCCGCCCCGCCGGGCAGAGGGGGCAGGGACCCGTCCTGCGGCACGGAGCTCGGCGGCGCGCTGGTCTCCACCACCTCCCACACGCGCACCAGGCAGTCCTCGCCGGCGCTCGCCAGCCGCCGCCCGTCCGCGCTGAACTTGATGCTCCATATGGACCCCTCGTGCGCCTGGATCTCCTGTTAGTTGCACATGCACACCACACCCACACCCACACCGTGATTATTAACTATTAAGAGTTGCTTGCTTGCTTGCATGCATTTCTCAGTGTACCAGCCGGCCGGGTACCTGGGACATGTACAATCCAGTGAGCTCCTTGCTCGACTTGCCATAGTTTTGAACCTTGAGCTTCTCCGTGGACGTCGAGGAGGAGGAGGGTGGAACGGCTGCACTGGCGGGGCCCGTACTGGGGGCTGCGCCTGTGGCCGTGCTGGCGGGGACCGGCTTACCATTGTCTTGGATGAAGCCGATGGTGGTGGCGACCGACTTGATGTTCTTGAGCCATCCGCCCTTCTTCTTGGCTGCCGACTTGTCGCCCTTGGGCGGTGCCGCGGCTGCAGCCGGCGGCATGGGCTGGTGGTGCTGGCTCGGGCCGCGGCGCATTAGGTGCTTCATGATGGGGGTGTTGCCGATGAACTTCTCGATCTCCTCCAGACCATGCTGCACGCCGGTCTGGTTCTGGTCCTTGGGCGCAGCCATGACGGCGCCCTCCTTGCTGTTGTCCTGTTTCTTGGTCTGGCCGCTGTCGTCCCCGTCGCCTTTGGTGCCTTTATCCGCGGGCGCTGACGCCGGCATGGTCACGGCGGGCATATCACGTGTCGCTTTAAACTTATCGATGAGTGAGCTGCTGCAGGGGTCGTGCGGGCTGAGCAAGGAGCGAGCACGACGCAGAGACGGCCTTCCGGAGCCGTCTCGCACGGCGAGGAAGCCGTCCGACCGGCGTCTCGTGATGGGTTTGGCCGGCGGCTGTTTGAGCATCTCGCGCGCGGCGGCCAGTCCCGACGGCGGCGCGCGAGTTGTCTCCGCGGCGGCAACGCTCGGAGTCGGGGCGTTGGCGGCGGGCGCGACGGGCAACGACGGTGGCATCTGCTGCATCCTCCTGGACACGCTCCGCGGCACGTCGATGAAGCGCTTCTTGGTGCTGTGGCGGCGCAGCGCGAGGTCCCGGCTGCTGACCATCCCCAGGCCCTGGTGCAGGCGGCGACGGCGCTCCTGGATGGACATGGGCTCGTCGGACATCCACATGTCGTACTTGGACGCGTCCTCCATCTCCGGCTCCGGCTCCTGGTCCTCGTCCTCCAGCAGCATGCCCGACTGGGGCCGGCGGAAGCTCTGGTCGCCCATGGCGGAGGAGAAGGAGGAACGGGCCTCTTCCTCGTCATCGTCGTCGTCGGAGGGGTGGTCGGTGTCGATGTGGATGCCGGACGGCACGCGGTCCAGGCAGTGGAAGAATGCCTCCTTGTCGCCGTCGGCGCCCCTCATCTCGACGTCGAGTTCTTGGCCGTGCCCGATGCGCGTGGCATAGCACCGTGGTTCGCGCGCGCGGAGACAAGGGAGAGAGAGATGGAAGGGACGGAGAGGGTGGTGGTGGCGCTGCTTGTGCCAAGTTTAGGTTGGTGATTTGAGAGGTGGACGTGTATCAGCGAGTGCTTTTCAGGTGAGTTCCCTTGGTTTGAAAGAGTCGCGACGTGCATGGGCAATGAGCAACGTTAAGGATCCAAAGTGCTACTTCGATCCCAAACCAAACCTAGATGTAGCAAGCCATGTTTCTTTCTTTCTTTCTTTCTTTTTGCGGGGGAGATGTAGTAAGCCATCAACAATTAATGTATCATGGCATTGCTTTAGTTGAGATTGTCCTTTCTTTCTGTTAGAAGGGAGAGAGGGGATTTGGTGAAATTGTTGTTCTATTGCTTGAGGCTTGTGGGCATATATATAGGAGTATATGGTCAACTTGGAGTACAAGACAAGCCGGAACATATCCTAGTCTATCTCGTATTTCCTAACTAAACATAATACTCAACATCCCCCCGCAGTCACAATGATAGCGACGCAGACGGTGAGACTGGAGAAGAATCCAAAGGCAAGCCGACGGACAACCCCCCACAGTCATAGCGGTCGATGCATCGCGGAAGTCGTGGCTGGAGTAGAAACCCGACGAGGTTGCTCAAGCAAGGCGGTAGCCCTTTGTGCCGTTTGTCGATGTAGCCGAGAGCGTAGGTGGTGTACCCGTAGTCGAGGTAGCCGTGCGAAGAACGTCGTGGTCGGTGTTGAGTCGGGGGTCGCCGGTGTCGAGGTAATCGCCGTGGAGCCGCGAAAGAAGAGTGGCGACGGCGGCGGCCTAAGGAGGCGGCGGCGGCGGCGGCTATAGAAGGAGCGCGGCGGCGGCGCTCGAAGTAGGCGATAATGAACCCGATAGCGTGACGAAGACCGGCGCGGACGGTGACGTTCCCGCGCCAAGGGAAGCGGCGCGGCGCATATCACATGGAAGTCGAAGACGCGTGGGCGGCGGTGGACGCGTGCGCAGATGTTACGGCGAAGAAGCGACGCAACGGTGGCGGTGAAGCGGGCGGCGGTGAAGACCTCATGGCGGTTGCAGCGATCGCGTGCCACGCTCGCTACGGCCCGACAAGGCGACGTAGCGGCAGCGTAAGGGTCGGTGCAGCCTCGGGGATAGCCTGGAGCGGGCGGCCTCGGTGCGGCGGTTGACCGCGGGCCGCGGCAGCGCGCGAGGTGGTGCAATCATGGGAACGGCCTCAGGGCGGCGGTGGGAATCACGTGCCGTGGCGCTACGACCTGAAGGGACGATACAGCGGCGGCGCGGATCGGTGCAGCCACAGGAAGAACTATAGGAGGACGGCGCTGCGGCCCGACGGGGCGACGCAGCGGCAGCCCGTTGCTCGATCGGTGGAGAGGCATGTAAACTTGACGTTGAGCTTACTGAATCTTTCAAGACGCGCGCAAGTGATCGGCCGCGCGGCACGGATGAAGCGGACTAGCTGCTCGATCGGCGATGGAGGTGTCCACGGTGTGGGTCGACCGACTGGACCAGACATGCGCGTGCAACCGGACATGGAACGGGCTATGCAAAGGCCGATTGAACGTACCCGTACATGCATGCGAGCAGCCAGAGCCCCACGTACAGCCATACACTTGATGAGGCAGGTGCATGAGATGCCCACGCCACGCGGTGTGGACGTGGTCGGGCGCTCGGGTGCTCAAGCGGCGAACCGCATCCGCGCGTGGTGCGTGAGGCCGCGGCCACGCAGGGAGGACGCGAGGTCCGCTCGGGCCAGCGCGCTGACGGACATCCGTGAAGCTCGAGGCACCATCCAGCAGGAGTCGAGGAAGATGTCGACGAAGGAGAGACGCGTTTGTAGATGACGAACGGCGGCGAACGACTCAACCCCATCTATAGATCGGAGAACCAAAAAAGAACACCGATCAAACGACCGGCGAGAGAGAAAAACCCTGGATCAAAGATCGGGAAAAAGACTCTAGGGCAGCCGGTCAACATGACAGGCGAATGAACACTAGGTACGGGCGGCGCGGCCCCGCGGCGGTCATGGAGGCCGACCGCCCCGGGGGCAGCGCGCGGGTGCGGAAGCGGCGGCGGCGGCGGCTAGGGTTTAGAACCCAGAAACTGATACCATGTTAGAAGGGAGAGAGAGGATTTGGTAAAATTGTTGTTGTATTGCTTGAGCTTTGTGGGCATATATAGGAGTACATGGTCAACGTGAAGTACAAGACAAGCCACAGTATGTCTCGTATTTCCTAGTCTATCTCGTATTTCCTAACTAAACATAATATTCAACACTTTCTTTCACGGCATGCTAAAGTTCAAAAAAGTTACTAAACAACATCTGAAGCTTACACCATTTGCAAGGCACCGTTTTTATGGAATGATTGAACCACGATTGCACACGTTGACAAGTAGAGCATATCAAGGAAATGAATACAGGACCGGTAGCAAGTCGCACAAGGTGGATTATTATTGTTTTATTTGCAACACGGAAATACTCTACCTCCCTACCTAGGCCTGTTGTCTAACCTGGAGAGAATTGAGCTTCTTATTTATTTCTGTGAATTTCTCTTTTAAACGCTTCATCTGAATTCAAGACCAAAATGTTAGGTTGGAGACTGATAATTAAGGTAGTTATATGGTACTGTAACTGACTAATTAAAATAAAATGGTTTCAGAGACTATCTACCTGCTTCAATTCGATTTCCAGCTCTCGCTTCTTCTGCCCAAGTGAGTGGCGCAGCTCGGTGACGCTGAAGATGCTGTCAAGATCGTCTTCAAACGCTGATTCAAGGTCTTCTCGTAGAAGAGCCGCTAATTTGTCAACAATTGGCATCAGGAGGAAGCAATTGAACTGCGAGCGATTGCATAATGAATGAGCCAAAGCATTAACAACATAAGCAGAAATATCTACATGGCTACAAAGTGCAAGGTTTACTGCATCCAGACCTTTAGTTCTGTAGTGACAAGAAAATGCTCTTTGATCCCATGAAAAATCTGGTGAACCAGTGCATACACAAGACGCTCAGATGAGGGCGCCAGCCTTCGGTTCCACAGCGTATTGTCCAAGAGATCCACCAGTCTCGTTTCTGACACACCACCGGATGGATTTGAGTCTGAAGTATGACTAGATTTCAGCTCTCCCTTTGGTCTATCCTGCTTACTGTCATTCAAACCAGTGGATTGCTCATGCAGCCCAGCTGAGTGGGCAGTATGTGTGTTAGCACATAATTGCTCCGGTGCAACAAACGAATCCAGAAAATGTCGCAATCCGGCACGGTTCTGTATCCAATGTAGCATATATCATTAGGCAGACTGATAAAAAATATTTAGTTTTAATTACCAAGTAAATAAATATACCTTGTTGTGAAGGGACCAAGTAACATAACGAGTGGTGCTCTCCAAATCTTCCATACATCTGCATTACATATTTGAACACGAAAAAACTAGGTCAACAGATAAAAACAACACATGAGAATGCATCTGTGGAACCACAAAGCATGTGAGGCAAAAGCCTGACATCACTGGTTGCAATATATGCTATGGAATACACTGAATACCGAAAAAAGCTTTCGCCCCGCTTTATGGAATACACTGAATATAACGCCTAGACATCAAAAGGAGGCAATTGATGTGGTGTGGGTATGGTTTGCTACATAAAAAGGAGGACATCCAACAAGATCAGTGAATAAATTTCTGAAAAGGAAGCATGGAGAAAATAACCAGTTGGCAAAGGATTCAGGCATTCTAGTGGCTGCCAAGTGCCAGCATTACTACTACCGCATGCTTGATAACAATAGGAAGCATTGTTGAAGGAAATGTACATTAATGTCATAAATTGGTGTAACTACTAAGTTAGACAACAACTTTAACGTCTCCTTGATAGAGTCACAGATGTTTAGTTTAACAACATGACGTTAATATGATGCCTGTAGACAAGAGGAAATGTTAGAACATATATTTAATTTGAACAAGCCTCAAGGAGTTAGTTGCAACTGAGTTTGCAATATAATGTGACTAGAGCGCACACAACCAATAAACTGAAAGATAATAATGTAAAGGTGTTAGAATTGAGAACACCATCACCTTTCACGGCAAGATTGCTCGGTAGATTCAGCAAACCTGTTGAAAGCAGCTTGGACACGCTTCACAAGTACATCATGGCTGCTAAAGTGCTCACCATCCTTCTGTTGGAGTTCTACCAGAGCATTAGTAATGGAAAAAACAAAAATACATGAATTAAAAAACCGTGGATAGAGATTAGTACCTCCAGCAGAAAAACAGATATCGGACTCAGTCTTTTCAGTATGTACAACAGCCTAAAACTCAACTGCACGAGACAAAAGAGAAGATTTATTTTAATTGAAGGAACATATTGATCAGAGGAAAGCCCAACCTTATCCAACCACAGGGAATTTCAACTACTTTCTATAATTATGTTCACTTTCATTTGATTTCAAATGATTTATACGGAAATGTTTTTCACATGTTAGCCTCAGTCCAGAACAGAACGAAGCACCGAGCATGGAAAACATGATCGATGATTTCGTTGAAACCATAATCACACAAATAATATGCAAGAGCTGCAGTGTGACTGTACAAGTATGGAATGGGCAGCCATGAATAAAGGTGAAGAGGGGCATCTATGCATAGTTTATTGATATGCCCACAGTTTAGGCGAGCTCACCAACCTGATGAAGGAAAGGCTCAAATGTGTCGCGTGCTTTTGCCACAGCAATTACACAAGCAGTCCTAGCAAAACAATATCAAAAGTGAACAAATATATTATATAAGTACAACAGAAGGATTTCTAACGTGTGGAAAGAGAATACCTGGAGTAATTCGTCCCATCATGAATATCTTCAACACCACAGGCGTTGACTATTTCCTCCCTAGTAATTGGGGGGCACTTGATACTTCCAACAACCAGACGAAATTCAGCCATTGCCCGATGGTATTGTGCACCACCGTAAAGACGCATTCCAGCATTCTGAGAACCAAAACATAGTATGCATTTGCATTACAAAAATACATATCAAAGACTCCAGTAGTTATAAGAGCACAATCATGGTATATAAGTATACATTACATGAAGGGCTGAGCTTGAGCTTTCAAGGCAAAATGGTTCCCTTTTCTCCATGAGAATTTTTTGGGGGATTAAAGGGTTGGAAAGAAGTTATGAAGTCAAGCGAGTCCACAGCAACCCCCCGGTAAACAAATAATCTATTTAACCTCCTAAAATGGACTCAATAACTATAGCTAAAAGGGGAATATAGGCCACTGAGACTGAATGAGTCAGCTTGCTCCCCACTGAATGAATTCCGACCCACACATGAGAAGAACATCATCCCAGCCTCGAGTAGCGGCGAATACCAGGAGGATGGTGGGAGGGGCTTGGAGGTTCAGAAGCGATGAAACTTGAGAGGGGGGAGGAAGGGTGCGGCATGGTTTATGGCTGCTGACTCAGTCAAGTTGGGGTTGGGAGATAGAGCGGGAGGAGAGGAAGAATGATGCGGAGCATCCCATGGACACCACCATGAACCCATCATCCAACCCTCAAGCTCCAAGTGGTCCAATGACAAGGGCTCGTGCACGCGCTATCGACACCGAGGTGACTGACTTCCTACATGAGCTTCCTATACTTGCATGTGAGACATGGTTACTACCTCACTCCGGAACCTTATACATACTTAGGTGTGATGGAAACAAGCCTGGAGAAGTGAGGAACGAAGGCCAAGCCATGGAGGAGAAAAACAAGGACTCGAGAAGGAAGCAAGAAGTCCCCAAAGAGCTCATCCTGCTGAAAACTGTAAAGTCGGACAGTCCGACTTGATATCCGACTTGCAGGACCTCTCTGGACCACGTCGGATGAACCGGGCAAAATGTTGGACTTTTAGTCCGACATGTCGCATAGTCAGACTTGATGTCTGACTTTCCCGGGCTCTCTGGATCAGGTCAAATACTATGTCCGACATGGTGTCAGAAAATCCGACAAGTCAGACTATCCGACTTTGCCTGCAAGCACGAGATTCAGGCCCAGCCCATGTAACTCTCCCTTCTCCATCCCCTTCCGTTCCTAGACTATATATATATGCCGTACTCCCCTTCATTTCTAGGGTTAGCAAAGTTTAGACTAAATTCTCGAGAGAGCTTCGCTCATCTACCTCTTCTTTGGAGATCAAGACCTCCAATTTGGAGAAGAATCCTCTTGGATTATCAAGACCTCCATATCCTTCTGATTGGGGAAGAACTATTTCTCAAGACCTCCATATCCTTTGGATTGGGGAAGAACTATCTCTCAGGACCTCCATATCCTTTGGATTGGGTAAGAACTATCTCTCAAGACCTCCAATTCCTCTTGGATTTGGGGACGAACTCCTACCCTAGTTATCTTTTACCTTGTTGACGTTTGGGCCTTGAGATGTATCCTTGTTTCTACTTGTGTATGAATCCTTGTCGATGTGAGCGATTTCCTCTTGAGTGTTGTGCTTGATCATCGCGTTCTTCGTGTTTCACCTCAAATCCACCTCCAATTCGTGAAGATCGGGGCAATCCAATGGCTTCCTCCGTATCATTTGGTATCATGAGCAAGGCCTCCACGAATTGGATCCCTCCCCCCTCATATTTCTAGCCTAATTTTGTTTTGTTCTTGCCAATTTCGAAAATCCCCACATAAATAGCCTTGCTCGATTTCGAGATATTAGTTGTTTCTAGTGAGATTTTGTTGGATCTGGTGAGTCGATCTACCTTTGATTTGCGTCCACTTGGCCAATTTGTCCCTAATTTTTCTTTTCCCTACCTCCAATTTTGAGTTCTCTCTCGAGTAGACCCACAGCTGCCTGGGCAAAGTCAGACTACTGTGTATCCAACTTTGTCCAACAGCCCACATCTCTGGCATCTTCGCCAGCTTTGACCTAGGACTTCATCGACAAGATCGACAAGTACCACTACACCGCCTTCATCGACCAACAAGCTTGCCTTCGATGAGGATCCATCCATCCTTTTGACACCGACACCGGAAGCAAGGCTGGTCCTTCTAATTGTGTGAAGGTAGAGGTGTCGACCAAGTATACCATTCCCTCACACAAACTTTACCTTCATTGCCATTACCCTTGTGAGCCATCCATTCCTTTGCGAAAACCTTGATCCTACCGAGACTAGTTCATCAAGTATTGTCGGGCATCGATCACTTGTCTTCCTTAGTCACTGTCGATCTCATTGATCTTTCGGTACCTTGTGAGGTCTGTTTTGGATCCTCACATTATCTTGATAGCTATACTCTCGTGATTTTGATCTTGGCTCAAAGAGAAAAGGCAAAAGGAAGAAAAAGAAACATCAAATAAATTGTTCGCAAAAAGGTGCAAAGAGCAAAGAAATACGAGTGCCAAGGATACTTATAGGGAAACGGCAAGCTTTGATAGTAGTAGAGTGGTAGTCAAGTGATCGAATCCTTGCCCTCTACGTGCAATTGAGCAAGTCTCCCCTCGAGTTTGTGCAACATGAGCTTAGTCTTCGCTAGGCCAATATTGTATGCAAGCCCCATCATCTTTGCGTGTGCACTCTTTTTTTCTTTTTGCCTCTCTATCCTTACAATTGAGATCGCTTGCATAGCATTTTGAGTTCATTGTGGTTCACTTCCAACTTCTACAAAATCTTGAACTTCCAACTTGCTTGACTTCGTGCCACCAATCCCTGCCAAGCTACCCTATAAACCTTTGTGTGTAGGTGTGAGATTGGTCAAGGCTTACCAAGTTATTCACTTTGCATTGACATGTGTGACATCATGTGATCCTTCACCAACATCAGAAGGAGGTGACTTTGGTATTGTTCATCTCCATTCCTACTCACACTTTGCCGAGTAAGATGGATAGGGAAGGTACTTGTCCAGTTTTCGACGACTAAGAGGGCCCACACGACTTCCTCACCAAGTCTCACCACTTCAGACTCCAAAGAGTTACAAACGATGCAAATATCATCTTAAATGAGCGCATCGAGAACCTCCCCGCTGACATGCGCCAATCCGATGTCCGCATGAGGGACTACCTCGTCGCCGAGATGGACGTGCAAATGGACCGCATTCAAGAAATGTTCAACAATCGCAAATTGTCTTCATCTTCAAGACGGCACTCAAATGCAGGTACCTCCAGGATGCCATCCGGGTGCAAGTACCGCTCTCGACGACATCACCACCATCAAGAACACGAGCATCAAGGGCCGCCACAAACTCATAGTGGCAATGGCCTTCAAAACCGCATTCTTGACCGTGAGCATCGAGAACAACAAACACAAGAACATGAATCGCCGTCAAGAGCCGGATAGCCAAGAAGAAGCTCGCCGTCAAGAGCAAGCAAATCAAACACATGAATCCCTCTGTGTACAACTACACCTTTATGAAGAACATGCCAGGAAAGCACGAATGGCAAGACAAGAAGACGAGCCTCGCATGGAACAACGTCATGAAATGCGCCGGATAGCAAATGCACCTCGCATTACTCGCCAAGAACAAGACGAAGAGCGAGTCGCCAACCGACACCCTCCAGGAGAAGAACAAAAGCGACTCCGCAACAATCAAGAGGGTGAAGAACGCTTCAGTAAGCTCAAGTGACACTTATTTTGGGACGGAGGGAGTATATAGCAAACAGACTGGAAAAGAACTTACAGCCATCATCTTGTTTGGGAGCTGGAAATTCTCGCTTCCAGTAAATGTTCCTCCATTGATCCTCTCATTAATTAAAGTTTCTCCTAAAGGCCCAAGAGTTCCGAGAAATTGTTAGCACAACACAGTTAACAAGAAGCTCTCTTTCAAAATGAACCGGAGGAGATAAAACACTCACCAAACTTATCAGGAGGTGCCACCACCATGCCTTTCAGTAGCAAAGATAACTGAAACACGAGATAGTAAACAAATCTTCAGATTTATATCAAGCTTTTTTTCCTGGGTACTAGATTCAGTGAAAAGATCAGCAATATATGTCTCATTCACATACAATAAAGAAAAGGTTTTGCACCATTACATTAATTAAAATATGCTGCAACCTAGAAGTATAGCCATATATTTAAAATAACATTTTAAAGATTATTTGTTGTCCTTGTAATACATGAAAAATGCTTCATTTAAATAATGTAAGACACTGTCGGAATCTAGCTAGAGTAGTAGCACCTTTGTCAAAAATGAATCATGGAACAGGCGAGCTTTCTCCTTTAGTTTTGCTTCGTCCAAATCACTGTCCAGATACAGAATGCCATTAGCAGGATAGCAGGCTTCTTCAATGAAAAGCTTGGCTACAAAGCACATGAGGACAGAACGAACAGACCGCCTTAGCTTTCTTTCTTCACAAACCTAGTACTTCAGATAACCTGTTCTGCTATATGGAAGTGAGACTAGAACATAGTTTTTGTTCCTCTTTTCTTTACTAACAGTATAAACATACTCCAAGACAGATGAATTTATCACTTTCAGGAAAAATTGGAGGCATTACACTGAATTGCTGGTGCAGCAGATGTGCATACAAAGCTGGCTTGCGATTATCAGAGAAGAAAAAAATTCTTTTCAAAAGTGCAGAGGAAAATAGTTCATTCACCAACTCATCCAAATAGTTGTATAAGATAAGCTTCGAACTCCAACAGGGTAGCATTGTACTCTAGGAAATGGATCACAAGTGGTGTTAGGGAAAATAAATCTAGATTATAGGACCACTCAAGTGCACTGAACTATATATATACTTGCTGACAATCAAGTAAGTTATCACCTGATTTCTTGTGTGACTTTGCGCAACTTCCTCGATGCAGCGCGATGTTCCTTCTCAAGAAGTGGAATAATCGACGGAACACTCTCGATGTACCTTGTTCATATTAATTTGAATGAATCCACAGATACAAAGAATGATGAAAAACTATATGCTCTGGCCTCTGGCTCTGCAAATAATATACAAGAATACCTGTTCTGCAGCAATTCTTCCAAAAATAATCTTAAGTTACTCACTCCTATCCTGTTCTTCTCCTCCCTTGTAAGTGACCTTCCTAGCTTGTCTTCAAGAGATGTAACATCATCCAATTCTCTCAGTGAGATCGCCTGCAGAACACAGAAAAACGTTAGATGCCTTTCAAGGATCCAGTAACACAAAAGGTTCTTGATAACTACAGTACGGATAGGAGAAAAGGCAAACCATAATTGGCTAAGTGACAGAGAATAACCCTGGCAAGGAGGTGCTCCTTAACATGGACATTTAGTGTTCTATAAAGCAGCTCTCTTTTTGCTGCTAGGTTGCAACATTTCATTTGTTCTTACTTGGCACTAATCAATGAACCGATAGTGGTGTAACTCACCACAGCCAGATCCTGAGCACAATTTATCTACGTTCTGCAGTAGAATCCTATTCATTTTTTGAACCTGTTCATTAGTGATACTCCCAAGACATCTTGATCACAGAGAAGTATACAGAAAAATGGAGGCGTACTTTAAGAAGGCACTTTATGGTTTTTGGGAAGTTTAAACAACCATGTATTATAATATTTAAATGGAAGCTATCTAAATTATTGGAACCAATAAACAGACAGGTAACTCACAACTTTTACCTATAACTTAACTCCCTGTTAACATTTCAGAAACTAAAGTTCCCTCTGACATGATTCTACACATTTCTACTGTGTGACATCCTTTTTTTCTGAGAGAGAGAGAGATCCTATGGAAGGGAATAATGCATATGGATGAGTGAGACATTTCCAGCATGATCCTCGTCCAGTTGACTGTGTAGAAGAAGATTTTATTCACACGAAAAAGGGTGGGATCTGATGACCAGTTGGCCTTCACATACATATGAAGAAAATTCACAGGCAACTTAAACTAGAATACAAACATACCAGCAAGGACAAGCTCACAGAAAACTCAAAGTTCACAGAAGGGAGAACAGCAAGCTCTAAAGAGATGGAATAGTGGCATTACCTTCTTAAACTCTTCATTTGATCTGAAGACAGCTTCATGGCAAGAACCAACTCTCCCAGAAGGCACTGATGTGAAAAAGGGAGAATCTCCCAATAAGGAACCATCTAGAACACAAGTTGGTGGGTGAAGAAACACTTCAACATCAGAGGCACGCGCGAATTGTGGAATTTTTGTGTCAAGTTTTGTGGAGACTAGAACAGTCCTTGCAAGATCAGGATCAACCTGCAGTATCAAAACGGGAACACAATTTAGCTGAAAGGCAGCACCTCCTCACTTAATGAAGGATTATGTTAACTGAATTGTCTGGTTGAAAAATAGAATTTGGGACAGTCAGTGCATTTTTTTTATTTAAACATAGCTGCCCAGTAAAAGAGTTGAAACTTGGTAAAAGCTCCAGGAGTTGTGTAGTAAAATCCGCCTTCATGAGACTGTAAGAGTAACGGTAAGTGCATGTGGTTACCTTTATTAAAGTGCCTCTGAAGACTATAGTCTTGTATGGTTAGCTTTTAGAGATAGCGTCCTCACTAAGGATAACTTTTTAAAGAGGTTGGACAGTAGCCCTAAGTTTATGTTTTGTATTCACATGAAATACTAGATCATATGTCAAATTATTTTTTGAATGTGCAATAGCTAAGTATACTTGCAGTGTAATTGGCTGTCACAGCTCTAGCCTATGGTAATTTAATAGATGCATTAGAGAGCATTGCATGCCATCATGTTTAAATTTTCCTTTAATTGGAAAAATGGGACTAATTCAGGATCACATGATTTAAAGAGTTAAACCCTAAAAACTGCTCATTGTTACAAAATGCCCTTCCAAAAACCCTAAGATTTAGGCATGAGTCCATATGTGTCATGTGGACCCCACCCTAAATTTATAAGGTTTGGAAAGGGAATGTTTGGGGGAACTTTAAATTAAATCATAATCTAATTTAATTAGGTTTATTTTTTAGAAATAGAAATACAAACCTAAAAATCCTGAAATTGTTTATATGCGATTGGAAGGATCCAAAGATGTCACATAAATAGTTTCATAAAATTTGGTACTCTTTTGGATTCCCAATATTTTGCAGAACAGTAGCAAATAAAAGAAAAGAAAGAACAAACTAAACAAAGAGCATTTTAGCTATGGCCAGCACTGTGCAAGTGAGCCCAGCCCAGCCCACAGGGGCACAGGCGTCTTCTACCTCCAGCCAGACCTCCAGCCAGCGCGACAGGCACCTGAGTAGGACCACGCTGAGCTAACCTGGCCAGCTGCGCGATCCTCGCGCCCCTAGCTTCCCCTCGACTTCCTCTGATGTTTTTCCTGGAGCTGGTGGTCACCCTCCCTTCCCCTA
The DNA here is from genome assembly GCA_021605205.1 of Aegilops longissima. Lineage (NCBI taxonomy): Eukaryota > Viridiplantae > Streptophyta > Magnoliopsida > Poales > Poaceae > Aegilops > Aegilops longissima. Next base: position 94,624 of record JAHIAM010005489.1, on the reverse strand, counting down.
GCTCCCTCCTCGCAGCCTGTCCAGAGCACAGCCGTCGCTGCTGTCCTTCGCCCGCAAGCCAACGGCCTCCCCCCAACGAGCCATGGTGTCCTCAAGCTTTGCCTCATCGCACTCTAGCTCCCCGAGAAAGTAATCGCCCGAAGACAAACAGAATGGAGCGATCCATCGCTAGCTTCCTCCTCTGCACCGCCGTCCACCAAAGCCCGGTTCACTGCCTACCAACCGCCCCCGGCCCTGCCAACAATGCCAACGTCCCAGCAATGAGACCCTCTTTCCCATATGTTCCCGAGCACTCATGCAAGCTCTAGGTAGCACCCCGCCGTGGACTCGCTGTTGCCGCCGCATGTTGCGTCGTCACTCTTGTCCACCCCCAGCCGAACCGAGCACGCCACATGCTCCTGGAGCTCCGGGGTGTCCCTTGGGACCCTTAGTTATCTTGGACGCGTCCCTTCCCATGCTCGTCGACCCCAACGACTCCGGCTGCCCCAGACCTCCTGTTGGTTGCACTAGGAGCGTAAGGGCTAACCACCCAGAATTGGCCAGCCTCCCCATGGCCTTCCGGCAGGACACCGCCGCGATTTATGGTCGCCGGCGGCTAATTCCTGCGAAGTTGACGTGGCAGGTTTAGCTTAGGACTAATCAAGTTTAGCTCGGTCACTGACGTGTGGACCCCCACTGGTTAATTAACACTAACTTAGCTTATGTTAATTTAACCCTAACTTCCATGGGACCGAACTGACGTAGGCGTTGACTGGCCCCTGGTCAGCGACTACGGCTAGTCAAGTAGTGAGTGGCAAAAGTATTTCTGGGAATATTGAATTTCATAAATGCTTTTATGATTTCCAGAATATGCTTTAAACTTTGGAAATTCATAGAAAATTCATCCTAGCTCAGAAATATGTACAATGTATCAAAAATTTCAGAAACATGCACTCTATTTGTTTATGCCACATTCATGCATGTATGAGCGACCTAAAATTGCTGTTTAGGGCAAACAAGAATAATCTCTTAGCTTTATTTATTTGGAGTTTAGGAAATACTATAAATAGATCATTTCCACTTCAATTAAATTGCTTGATGATGCATTACATCAACTCAGATCCATTTTATGCCATGACATGCATCCATGGAGTGAGCATTGCAATGTATTGGTTTTCGTCCTTTGCTTTCTGGTGTTTACTTCTTCTCAATAGATCCATTGTTGGACGTAGGTTCCGACGACACCGAAGAGCAGAATCCATCTACTGAGCTTCTAGGCAAGCAAACCCCCTTGAACACGTTGATAAATCCTACTCTTGAAACTTACATTCTTGTTCCACCACATTGGGGTTTATCATTTCAATTGCCTTCATTTTCAATAGCTAGAACCTATCCTTTGCATGACCTATCCTTGTAACCTTACATGGCTTAATCTTGATCCTAGCATGATTAGGAGTTGCTTGATACTCATAAGATGGCCCTACTCCATGTCGTGATTAGCCATGCTTAGAGTTTTGCAAGTCTTGATCCATCATGGGCGATGAATCGGATGTGGTGGTGATCGTGTTCATGATATGATTGGGGAATAACTGTGAATATGACTAAGGGTGAAGATGAGAGGCCATATTGGAGAACATGGTGGGTTGTCTTATTTACGCCGCTCTTAGGACTCGAGTTCTCACTTCTATGATCCAAGACAGTGTACTACCACACGAGGGCAAATGGACCCCCCCTCTCGACCTATTAACTTGCCTCAGACTGGTCCAGGAGTCGTGCCTAGTTTAGGCTTTCCATTTGACATCGTATGTGGAGAAGGTGTGGCATATGTTGTTAGTGATGAGGACATCAATACCATTGTTACACCCACAGCCCCTACTGTTACATATACTGGACCAATTACTAGAGCTCGCGCACGCCAATTAAATTACCAGGTACTTTCGTTTCTTGGTAATGATTCTAATGTTCATGAGAATATAATGCTGCCTAAATTGGATACATTTGTTTTGCTTACAAATGAAGGGCCTAGCTTGGAGAAGGATGAACATTGGAGCAAGAACAAGCATGGAGTTGATGGCATGCGCAAGGGGAACAAGAACGGAGTTACAAGTGATGATTTCAGGACTTTGAAGCCACCATAAGGAGTGCATGAAGCCTTGGACGAAATATACAAGATGCCACTTCATAAATTTCGTCCAGAGGCTATTCTAGGTGTCTGACACCTTATTATTGGGCCAGGCCCATGTAATTTCGAAATACATAAGTATAGGCTGTTTTTAGAGTCTGTATGTGTGGGGAAACAAGAGATAGGGTTGGTTTCGGACCCCTTCCCCCAAGGGCCAAGAAATTTCCCCCTCTTCCTCCATATATATAGCCTTTAGGGCACAGTTTAGACTTTGGGTTTTGTTTAGATTAAAAGTTCGCCATAGCTGCAACTTCACGTACTTCGTTTGTGTTCAACGACCAGACAAAGGCGTCACAGAACCCCACTTTCATTAATAAAGCTTTCTTCTTATATTCGCAATAGCCAGATTGCAATCTTAGTTTCTTTCCTGTTCTTCGTTTGCATGCAGGAAACAGACCCTCGTGGTCAGGTTGATCGTGCTTCGGCGTGGTCAATAACCTCTCGGAGTTGGTTTAGCGATTGCTAAGGCGCGACATCCTCGCACGTTCGTAGTCGGATCGTCAAAGTCGACTTCCTTCAAAACGATAGCCAGCATCTCATCGAAAGACAGGACACCTTTGCCTCTATCAGTTAGGATGTGGGCCGGCTTATCAAGTGAAGTACCATCTCGGCATGATGGGCTTGGGGATTGTGCCTCACAATGTTTGAGTCTGCATCAGAGATACTCGGCCGGACTCACGATTACGGGTCAGACCCTTATGAGTGACTCCCTGGACTAGAGTTGAGTGTAAGGTGAAAGTCGTGGTCTATAAGCCTCTTTCAGCATACAATGTGAAGTGTGCTAATATCAATGACATTAAGAGACGATTCGGACGTGTGGGCAAAGTTGTACACCCCTGCAAGGTTAAATCTATTCGATTATGCGTGTGTGTGGTTATGTGACTACCTGGTGAACTAAGCCTGATCATAGAACAACTTCAACAATTACGCTAAAATTGCCAAGATAAGTGTGAGTGCCTTGAATTGCTTCCTCGTGGGTGAGTCGAGGGAGGATTCATGGTAGTGTATTGATGTGGTGATTAAGCTTACAGTAGTTCCCAAGTCAAAGTTGGCATTCTGTTAGTGTTCTAGGCTCGCGTCTCTAGCACGGTCTAGCCTAGGACCAGCACAGTACCGTCGTTGAGCGTTTCTTCAACTTTGCATATCTGAATTGATTATTGCTGACCCTTTTTGCTACCATATTATAAGCCTTCCCAGCTCCACATACATCTACATCGTGCGTTTGACTTCTCCTGGTAATCGCTCTATCCAAGCTTTGAAAGTTTTGACTACATCGGTTGCCGATCACCGCCTGCTGCTGGGTAAGAATTTGAGATTTGCTTGACGGATTTGTGACACCCACCACCACCACCACTAGTTAGTAGTCCAGAGGATCATATTCTTGTGTGTTTCTATTGCTGCTAACCATGCCAAGATCACAAGCCGATTTAGATTGACTAGGAGAACTTAACGAACAAGGAGCTTCATGATAAGTTTCACAAATGATGGTGAGCAGTGCAAGATGTCTTGACCAATTTTGAAGAGGCCATGGATAAGATCACCGGCTTTGAGAAGACGTTGAAACAAAGCTCGATAACAGATTTAATGAATCGCTTATGCGCCTTCCACCACCGGCTGCACTGCCGCACCTCTCGCAACAACAACAACAACGACTACCTCCACGTCATGAGACAGCCCTCCGCCGAAGCGAGCCGTGTCCTTCTTCACTGCCAACTTTGTTGGTGTTCTTTGTTGATACTACGTGGCTCCTGCTGGCGATGGGGAGGAGGATGATTATGCGGGGAGATTACGAGGATGGCGTTGATCAAAATCAGAACTACGTGCAACCACCAGCACCCGGTCGTCCACATGCAAATAATCGCAAGATGGCAAACCTGTTGCATACTTTTCCGAAAAATTGAGTGGGCCTAGTCTGAACTATTCTACTTATGATAAGGAATTATATGCTCTTGTTCGGACCTTAGAAACATGGCGACATTATTTATGGCCCAAAGAATTTGTTATACATTCTGACCATGAATCTTTGAAACACATTAAAAGTCAAGCAAAACTGAACCGTAGACATGCTAAATGGGTTGAATTCATTGAGACTTTCCCTTATGTCATTAAACACAAGAAGGGTAAAGAAAATGTTATTGCTGATGCATTGTCTCGTTGTTATACTATGCTTTCACAACTTGACTTTAAAATATTTGGTTTGGAGACCATCAAAGATCAATATGTGCATCATGCTGAATTTAAAGATGTATTGCAGAATTGTAAAGAAGGTAGAACATGGAACAAGTTCGTCGTTAACGATGGGTTTGTGTTTCGTGCTAACAAGCTATGCATTCCAGCTAGCTCTGTTCGTCTTTTGTTGTTGCAGGAGGCGCATGAAGGAGGACTAATGGGACACTTTGGCGACGGAGGACGTACTTGCTACACATTTCTTTTGGCCAAAGATGAGACGGGATGTTGAGCGTTTTGTTGCTCGCTGCACTACATGTCAAAAAGCTAAGTCACGACTCAATCCTCATGGTTTATATATGCCTTTGCCTGTACCTAGTGTTCCTTGGAAGGATATATCTATGGACTTTGTTTTAGGTTTACCTCGAACAAAGAAGGGGAGGGATAGCATATTTGTTGTCGTGGATAGATTCTCAAAAATGGCACACTTTATACCATGTCATAGAAGCGATGATGATGTTAATGTTGCTGGTTTGTTCTTTCATGAAATTATTCGCTAGCATGGTGTGTCAAATACTATCATTTCATATCGTGATACTAAATTCCTTAGCCACTTTTGGAGATGTTTATGGGCTAAGTTGGGGACTAAACTGCTTTTTAGTACTATATGTCACCCCCAAACTGATGGACAAACTGAAGTAGTCAATAGAACATTGTCTACTATGCTTAGGGCTGTTTTGAAGAATAACAAGAAAATGTGGGAAGAATGCTTGCCTCATATTGAATTTGCTTATAATCGTTTGCTGCATTCTACTACTAAGATGTGCCCTTTTGAAATTGTGTATGGTTTCCTACCTCGTGCACCTATTGATTTGTTGCCTCTTCCATCTTCGGAGAAGGTTAATTTTGATGCTAAACAACGTGTTGAATTGATCTTAAAAATGCATGAGTTAACTAAGGAAAACATTGAGCGTATGAATGCTAAATATAAACTTGCTGGAAATAAGGGTAGAAAACATGTTGTGTTTGCACCGGAGATCTTGTTTGGTTACATTTGCGTAAGGATAGATTTCTGATTTGCAAAATCAAAGCTAATGCCACGTCTGATGGTCCCTTTAAGGTGTTGGAGAAAATAAATGATAATGCATATAAACTTGAGCTGCCTGCAGATTTTGGGGTTAGTCCCACTTTTAACATTGCAGATTGAAGCCTTATTTGGGTGAGGAAGATGAGTTTCCGTCGAGGCGACTTCATTTCAAGAAGGGAGGATGATGAGGACATCAATACCATTGTTACACCCACAGCCCCTCTTGTTACATATCTTGGACCAATTACTAGAGCTCACAAGACGCCAATTAAATTACCAGGTACTTTCGTTTCTTGGTAATGATTCTAATATTCATGAGAATATGATGCTACCTAAATTGGATATATTTGTTTTGCTTACAAATGAAGGGCCTAGCTTGGAGAAGGATGAACATTGAAGCAAGAACAAGCATGGAGTTGATGGCATGAGCAAGGGGAACAAGAACGGAGTTACAAGTGATGATTTCAGGACTTTGAAGCCACCATAAGGAGTGCATGAAGCCTTGGACGAAATATACAAGATGCCACTTCATAAATTTCGTCTAGAGGCTATTCTAGGTGCTGCGTCACCTTATTATTGGGCCAGGCCCATGTAATTTCGAAATACATAAGTATAGGCTGTTTTTAGAGTCCGTATGTGTGGGGAAACAAGAGATAGGGTTGGTTTCGGACCCCTTCCCCCAAGGGCCACGAAATTTCCCCCTCTTCCTCCATATATACAGCCTTTAGGGCACCGTTTAGACTTTGGGTTTTGTTTAGATTAAAAGTTCGCCATAGCTGCAACTTCACGTACTTCGTTTGTGTTTAACGACCAGACAAAGGCGTCACAGAACCCCACTTTCATTAATAAAGCTTTCCTCTTATATTCGCAATAGCCAGATTGCAATCTTAGTTTCTTTCTTGTTCTTCGTTTGCATGCAGGAAACAGACCCTCGTGGTCAGGTTGATCGTGCTCCGGCGTGGTCAATAACATCTCGGAGTTGGTTTAGCGATTGCTAAGGCGCGACATCCTCGCACGTTCGTAGTCGGATCGTCAAAGTCGACTTCCTTCAAAGCGATAGCGACATCTCATCGAAAGACGGGACACCTTTGCCTCTATCGGTTAGGATGTGGGCGGCTTATCAAGTGAAGTACCATCTCGGCATGATGGGCTTGGGGATTGTGCCTCACAATGTTTGAGTCTGCATCAGAGATACTCGGCCGGACTCACGATTACGGGTCAGACCCTTATGAGTGACTCCCTGGACTAGAGTTGAGTGTAAGGTGAAAGTCGTGGTCTATAAGCCTCTTTCGACATACAATGTGAAGTGTGCTAATATCAATGACATTAAGAGACGATTCGGACGTGTGGGCAAAGTTGTACAGCCCTGCAAGGTTAAATCTATTCGATTATCCGTGTGTGTGGTTATGTGACTACCTGGTGAACTAAGCCTGATCATAGAACAACTTCAACAATTACGCTAAAATTGCCAAGATAAGTGTGAGTGCCTTGAATTGCTTCCTCGTGGGTGAGTCGAGGGAGGATTCATGGTAGTGTATTAATGTGGTGATTAAGCTTACAGTAGTTCCCAAGTCAAAGTTGGCATTCTGCAAACTAGTCCACTTACCTTTACCTCAATACAGATGCATAATTTAGCTAGTTCTGATGTAAGTCTTGTGGAGTACAACTATACTCACCCTTGGTTTAATTAACTTGTTGCAGAGGAGGCCAACGATCCATTGGTGGCTTCTACGTGGAGATCAATATCGACAAGTAGCTTTGAGGTCCCAAATGGCAGTCTGGTACCTTGGGAGGATCGTTGTATCTTATTTTACAACCTCTTAGGCTTTCATTAAACTTAGTCTATATCAGAGTATCAGACAAATTTGCTTCCATTGATGCTTGTAGTGTGTTGGGTCATGTGACCTCTACTTGTAATAGCACTGCTATGTTTGCTCTTTAGAACCTTTGAATAGTATATCTGCATATGTTTTGGGTCATAGTTTATGTTGCGTTGCTTGTTGTTTCCACACACACACGGCAAGCATGATGCGTGTATGGTTGTGTGTAGGGTCTTGGAATCTTTGATATACACTTGCTAGCAATTAGTCAACACAGGGTGAAGTGACTCATTTAAAGTGAGAGTTTGGGAGCTATATCACTCTACTGCAACCGCACATTCATTTACCGGTTGTGGCTGGCTACAGGTTGATGCTCCGGCTCAGTTAGATTGAGTATTGGTGTTCAGAACAAGTTCCAATGCAGGCTGGAACAGTTCAGATAGAGGCTGATATTGTCTGAACACTAATATATGGTATTCAGGACCAGATCCGATAAAGGCTGGAACAGTTCTGGTACAGGTTGTTATTGCCTGAGTACAAATCTCGGTTTCCTGTGTGATGCACTGAGGCTTGACTTCTATACCTTAGATCCCGGGTCCTGACATTGGCTGTGCTTTTGATATTACTCTCATGCCTAAGTTCTTTTTCACTTTATGTAATTGGGTGTAGAACTTCCCACTTCATCGTAAACAACTAGTTGCTTCAAGGGTAGCTTCTTAGGTATGATCAGTTTGGAAGACTAGGGCCGCTGCTTGTTTTCAGAAGATTTCGCCCACAGGATCCAAGTACTGTAATTTTTCAAATGGCTCGCTCATTGTCTTCTTGGGTTGGTCTTCACAAGAAAGGACTGCGAAGCAGGGTGGCCTCTGAGGTGCTCGGCCAGAGACAGGATGGGGTCCAATGGTTCTCAGGCTTGAGGATGGTTAAGAAGGTTTTGTGTTTCCGTCAGGGTGTTAGGGAGTACCAGACTTTTAGTTTGGTAGGGTGTCCTAGCACATTGCCCGTGAGTTGCTACGAAGAGAAGACGAGGATTTAGGCCACCGACTACAAATAGGGAGATCGTCGAAAGATAATGGTGTCCCAGGACCGCTGACTCGCAATTGAAAAGAGAGCAAGATGCATGTCGCGAGGTGTTGAAGATTCTAAAGCGGCCATGGAAGGACCATTGAAAGATTTCAAAATCAGACACTATTTCGAGTTTTGAAATGCAGGAGAATGGGCAGTAGATAGGAGACATCACGAGAATAGTGATCTGGTAAGAAGCCAGGTCTATCGTGCGTCAAACTACATAATAATGTTATCTCCTTCTAATGCTATGGTACAAAATTTAGAGGGTTGGGCAGAGAAACTAAGATCAAGAGCATAGTTTTGGGCTGGAGTCTCATTTGTGTATTTGTTTATTTATGTCTTACAGAATTGCTGGTCTTACATGTGTGTAAAAGTGCATTTGTTTATTTGTGGCATGTGCCACATGTCAGTGAGAGTGCATTTATTTATTTATGTCTTCCCGGAGGTTGCTAGTCTCGTGTGTGAGCAATACATATACTCCCTCCGTCCCAAAATTCTTGTCTTAGATTTGTCTAGATACGGATGTATCTAATAATTTTGGGACGGAGGGAGTATTTATTTGTAAATGTTGCAAGGCTTAGTCCCACAAATGAGTAATAGTGGAATAAGAGGACGAGGAGTGAACTCAACTGACCACCAACTCCAAACTTTATAAGTAGGAAAGATTTCCGTATGAGAGGTAGAGCTGGTATTCCAGTTATCAAGTTGGTAAAGCTTAAGTCTGTACCTGCTGTTTGATGTTTCCTGGTTGTAGTACATATAGTTATCTATGATGCTAAGCTCGTAGGGTAGTAGAGTATGCTGGATAACAGGGCATAGTTCCTTGTTATCCCTCATAACTATCCAGCCATTGTTGTCTTATCAGCTCAAGGAAATGAGGCTGGGAGCAATAAGCTCCTTCTTCAAAGAAAATGAGATACAGCTAGTGTGGATTCATCCAAGGATGTTGTACAGGACCTTTCCATGGAAAAGTTTCAAAATAACAAACCTGCATCACCACTCTCCTTGTAGTTGCATTGCTCCAATCACTACAATCTTCAAGGCACAGAATTATGGTTTCTTTATGCTGGATTTTCGCATGAACAAGGACCTCAACAGCACAAGCCTGACTCTGCAGGTTGCAAGATTACCAACGAAGGTCACTTCATAAATATTAGAGTGTCGAAGAGTCCAGACGATAGCAGTAAGTACAGTTTCTGTGGAAACAAAGGAACATAAAAGGCTACAACAAAATAGTGTTAACTGATAGAGTACCTGCAAAACTCGGTTTTTACGGCCAGGAGCTGCAAGAATGAGACCTGGAGTGTCAATAATGGTGAGATTGGGGCAATGTTTATATTCTATCCTTATTATAATTTCCTTCGCTGAAAATTGGGAAGGATCATTCTCCAGCCTCTTGTTTTCAGCTTCAATATATGCCTGAAAGTAGTTATTCTTATTAAATAATATTGGCATGCAGTGGTAGAGGGTCAGGGAATCAAGTAATCCGACAACAGTTCAGCCTTATCAATGTTTCAAGTTGACAATACCAACAAAGTGATACTTGTTTTCTACAAAATTAGTAATGCAATGCAAAAGGTACTGCATCCTTTGCTTGAGAACCATAGCAATTGGGTCACGCCATCTATCAGGTTGTTGCATAGACAGTACTTATTTTATACACCTCCCATTTATAGCAAGTCAACTAGTTCACATAGATTCAGTGTTCTAAATAAGACTGTTATGCCCTTTTGAAAGGCCTTTTACAAGGTAAAGGTACCTAACCTGCTATGATTATTAGCAGCTCGTGGTCTGCCTTATTTACAGCGGGGGGCATTCAGAAACTTGCGGGATTTTCTCCTCCCAAAGGACGGCATCTTCCCGGCACAAAGCTCGACTGTTGCTCCTGGAACGCAACAGCATTTCGGTTCTTCCGTAGGTCCCAGAAGCAGAGCAGCACCCATCTTAGCTGGATGACCCTGGCGTCGCGGGGGGTTGAAGGTGACGTAGGGACGCTCAACCCCTCCAAAGCAGCAAAACCGGTACATCGCCACCACGCCTAGAGCCGTTTAAACATAACATCCTTTTACACATCTTTAGATGGCATACATTAAAGGCATCTGTGGTGAAAGACCAAAGGGGAAATATCAATGATAATTTGGATCATTATAACATACTACAAGATATACGAATACACCAATTAAGATGTTCATTTACCATTTAATAATTCCCATCATTCTGAATATATCATGGATTAGAAGATCAACAATGGCAGCATCAACTGTGAAGCATATGGCAAGTACAAACATATGACACTAGTAAAATCCTTTTTATTTATGTATACAGGAAAAACGAATTGTGTGCTTATTTTGTTAGGGAAAACATATGTACAAATGTCTCTGAATATTTAGGGAAAACATATGTAAAAATATGTACACAAGATTACTTCCTTATAAAAGCCAAAATGTGGGATGACCATTCAGCAACCTTTTACCAATACTTAGATATTTGATTTATTTATTCATTTTTGCGAGGAGGAATTATTTAGGTCATTGATAGAATCTTCCAAGCAATAGTTTACGACAACCAGCAATAGCGCAAACATATAACGGTGCGTTACAAAGACGCCGCCAGGATAGGTAGAAAAATGACACCGGCATATCAACAACCACATGTGGGCATCTGAACTTACCTGGATGTCGGCGAGCGGCATTGCGCGGTCAGCAGCCCCGGCGTCGTCCTCTGCGTCCCCCTCGCCCGAGCCGGCGAGGAGTCGGCAGTTAGGGGAGTGGCAGCGCGGGTTGAAGCGGAGATGGAGCGCGATGGGTCGACGGGTCTTGGTGCCGCCACCGACGTGGTTGAATTGGAACCCCATGAGTGCCTCGACCAGCGCGCTCTTCCCGTCCGTCTGGTGGCCGACCACCACCACCGCTGGTGCCGGCACCGCTGCGCCACCCAGCTCGGCCGCCAGACGCTGCAGCTCGTTGTACGCCTCATAGAGAAGCCCCCGCGCGCTCTCCTCCTCATCCTCACCCGGCGAGAGCAGCTCCGGCCGCGGCGTTGCCATTTATCAGAATGGTTTTCTGGGGGTTTTGCGTCGGGGAGGAGAGTGGGGAATGGCGAGGGGTTTGTGCGTTATCCTTTATAAGTAAGTAACTTTTATTTTTCAAAATATATATCAGAAGCTCAGAGTCAGAGCTTAGAACGCAGATTCGGTACACGCACACGCACTTCCCGTAAGTTTACGTGCGCCCGTAAAAAAAATTACGGTACCACGAGCTCTCCGACAAAATAGATGTTGTAGATCCATCCTGTAAATGTTTTGCAGAACGCATTTAATTTTGCATAGCTTTGTAAATTATAGATTTATGAACCGAATGAAATCATAATATAAATTAAACATATAAATATAAATAGTCCAGCCAACTGGGCCAGCCCCCGCGAGCCCAGCCAACCAACCAGGAGTCGACACCACCCCTCCTCCTGGCGTTGGACCCTCACTGTGCGTGCAGGTGGGTGCCTCAGACGGGCCCAGCCGAGACCCTACTCCTGTTGCTGATTCGACCGACGCGGGGCATCCGTTGGTAGCCAATCCCTCGCCTCCCCCCCCGGTCCCCATGTGGTCCTGATCCCGAGCTGACAGGGGGCCCACCTCGCTCGGTCGTGGCCTCTCCTAGCGCGCCCTCCGACTGCATGCACCGCGCCGATCCCGAGCCGTTGGCGGGCCAATCATGCATGGACATGGTGCTGCATGTTGCTCCCAACGGGCCGGTCGATGGCAGGTCGGCCCCACCGCCCATGCAGCCCATGCAAGCCACGGACGTACCCGCGCCCGACGTAGATCTTTCTTCCTTCGTCGAAGCCATCTCGGTCAGGGCGTCTTCGCTGCTTCCGGCGCCGAAGCCTCGCCGTCGTAGGAAAGAGCTACCGGCCAACTTCACCCCTCGCCGGAGTTTCCGCATCGCGCGCGCGGACCAAGGCTCAACTCCGAGATGAAGGCCAAGCGGGTTTTGCTTCGCCGTCTCGGTCTCATCTCAAGCGACGATGCGCCAATCTCCGACGAGGTGCTCAGCAAATACGCCCTCCTCTTTGAGCAGCCATTGGCGGTTGATGTCTTTGCAAGCTTTGATTTCTTGAGTGGCAATCGCCACTCATTGCCTCCTACTCCGGGGCAGCTAATTGTAGCCTAAGGGGCTGCCTCCACGTCTCCGCTAACGTGCCCCCTCCTTCCCCATGGATTGTAACCTAAAGACAATTTTTTGGAATGGCGCGCCTTAACTCCGGCGTTAAGCGCACCGCCGTCCGCAGCGTGATCTCCGCTGCCGCGCCTACCATTGTGTGTCTCCAAGAGACTAAACTCGCGCATGTCTCCGACGCCATGGTTTTGGAAACGCTCGGTCCGTCCTTTGAGGACTTTTACTTCCTCCCCGCGGATGGCACATGCGGTGGCATCCTCCTTGCTTGGCAACGATCTACCATCTCCCTCTCCAATCCCCTCATCGGTGAGCATCACGTGACGGCCTTGGTCTCCTCCTTAGCCGGCGACGGCCATTGGTGGCTCACCGGGGTGTATGGGCCTCAAGATGATGACGCCAAGCTTGAGTTCCTTGCTGAGTTGCACGACGTGCGCGAGTCCCGCGTCGGCCCTTGGCTTATCGGTGGAGATTTCAACATGATCACCTCAGCCTCGGAGAAGAACAATTCTAACGTCAACCGCCGCACGATGAGTAGATTTAGGCGCTTCATCGCCGATGAGGAGCTTCGTGATCTCTATATGCACGGCCGGCGATATACTTGGTCCAACGAGCGTGACACCCCTACTCTTGTGCGTAACGACCGCATCCTTTGCACCTCCGGTTGGGAGATCGCCCACCCGCCTTGCGCCTACTCCGCTGCCTCTCCTCCGCGGCCTCCGATCACTACCCGCTCCTTGTTGACTGCGTGGTCCGCCCTCCGGGAGCACGACGTTTCCACTTTGAGAGATTTTGGCCGAAAGGAGGGTTTTCACCATGTGGTTGCGGAGGCTTGGGCCTCTACTTCGCCGGACGCCGATCCCTTTAGACGGATCGTGACCGTCTCAAGCGGCGCCGAAGCTTCATAGCCGGGCGCCCGCACGATCGGCAACGTGTCCTTTCAGCTTACGGTATCCCGCGAGCTCATTGCGAGACTTGACGCTGCTCAAGATCTTCGTCCGCTTTCCCCCTCGAGACTGGTTTCACGGAAGCTCAAGGCGTCCTACCTTGGCCTTGCAGCCCTCGAGCGATCCATCGCTAGGCAGCGCGTGCGGCTCGCTTGGCTCCGGAGCGACGACGCCGCGGTCTCCTATCTCAAGGTGCATGCGGCCCATCGCAAGCAGAGAAATCTTATGGCGAGCTTGCGCGTCGGCACCCAAATCGTCACCGACCATGATAAGATGACCGAGGCCGCCTTCACCCACTTCTCTAACGCCCTTGGCAGCACCTCCGATCGTGACATCACGCTTGATCTTCATGCCCTTCGGGTGCCGCAGTTCGATCTTCTTGCGCTTGATGCGCCTTTCACTGAGGAGGAGATTTGGAACGCCGTTAAGAGCATGCCGACGGGAAAGGCGCCCGGCCCCGATGGATTCACCGCCGAGTTCTTGGTTGCCTGTTGGGATACGATCAAGCCCGACTTTCTTGAGGCTTTCGGCAAGTTCCACGCCATGAATGGTCGCGGCCTTCAGAAGCTCAATGAGGCCCTTCTTCTGCTGCGCCCAAAGCGTCTTGGTGCGCCTCCCTCTTCGACTACTGACCCATCGGTCTCATACACATCTTCGCCAAGCTGGTCGCAAGCTTCTCTCTCTCGGCTCGCTCCTCGGTGAACACTATGGTCTCCACCAACCAGAGCGCGTTTATTGCGGGCGATGCATCCATGACAACTTTACGCTCAGACAAACAGACGGCTCGTCTCTGCACAACTTTGAAGGCGCCACGCATGCTTCTCAAGTGGACATCGCTCGTGCGTTCGGCGGTGTTTCTTGGCCATTCCTCCCGCAACCTGCGGCACACTGGGTTTGGCCCGTTGGCGTGAGTGGATTTCCATGCTTCTATCCACGGCTTCCACGAGAGTCCTCATCAATGGCCACCCAGGGCCTCCGATCGATCACGCTCACGGCCTTCGTCAGGGCGACCCGGTCTCGCCCATGCTCTTCACCTTGGTCATCGACGTGCTCAACTCCATGCTGTTGCGTGCGGTTGATCTTGGCCTACTCCATCGCTTGACCAACCGTCACGCAGCTTCAAGCATATCCCTCTATGCCGATGATGTGGTCATCTTTTGCCACCCGGACTCTCACGACCTCGCCACGGTTCGCAAGCTCCTCCACGTCTTTGGCCTCGCTTCTGGGCTTCGCACCAACTTTGACAAGTGCTCGGCCACTCCTATTCAATGCACCAACGATCACATTGTTGCTATAGTCGGGGAGTTGCAATGCCCCGTCACTCACTTTCCCATCACCTACCTCGGGCTGCCCCTCTAAGTCCGCAAGGCCTCTTCGACGAGCATGGAGCCGATCATTGACAAGCTTGGGCGCAAGCTCTCCACATGGCGGGCATCTAAGCTATCCAAGGGAGATCGCCTATCCCTTGTGCGCCACGTCCTTAGTGCCATCCCCACGCACTTCCTCATGGCCATCGCCTTCAGCGGCACTGCCATCAAGAAGGTGAACCGGATCATCCGTGGATTCCTATGGGCTGGATCGGATAAGGCCAATGGGGGCCAGTGCCTTGTCAACTGGCAGCGTGTATGCCGACCGATCTCCCTCGGTGGCCTTGGCATCCGTGACATCCAGCGTACGGGCATCTCTCTCCGCGTTTGCTGGCTATGGCTGCAACGCATCGATGCTACTCGCCTGTGGAGCCACCTTCACATCCCCACGATGCGGACGCGAGTGCAATTTCGAGCCTCCACGACTTGGCAACTGGGAGCAGGAGATTCTTGCCGATTCTGGACCGACCATTGGATCTCTGGCAGGTCCGTGGCCGAGATTACCCCCCTCGTTCTGGCTCTTGTCCCAAGGCGCATTCGGAGGGAGAGATGCGTGCGAGATGGGCTGCGGCGCTCTCACAGGTGCAGGATATCCGAGTGCGCTCGGGCGGCGCCATGGTGCAATCGTCGAGCTATGGCGTTTGGTGAGACACATTGAGCTCTCTAGCGAGCCGGACACGCTTCTGTTGGCGTTGGACCCCCTACGCTACGTACACGGCAAGCTCTGCTACAAGGCCCTATTCTTTGGAGCACAGAAGACCCTTCGGCAGCTCACTTGGCGGCCTTGGGATCCTCTCGCGTCAAATTCTTCCCGTGGTTGGCCATGCAAAATCGTTCTTTGGACATGGGCGCCAGCTCGCCGCGGATTGCCCCTAGCGATACTGCGTCTTGTGCGACCGGGAGGATGAGACCATGCACCACCTTCTTACGGATGCTCTTTCTCCCGCCAAGTTTGGCACGAGATCCTAGGTGGGCACGCGCGTGCTCATTAGCCTCCGGACCACGACACGCCATTTCAATTGTGGTGGCAATCCTCTCGACCTCGCGCCCACTTCCATGCGCAAGGGCCTATCCTCCTCATCATCCTCTCACCGGTGGATTTGGAAGCAACAAAATGCTTGCATCTTTGACGGAGCGACGCCATCGATTACCTTCACCTCCGACACCATCAGGGCGAGGCGTCTATGGGCTAAAGCGGGCGCTACGGACTGCAAAACATTATCCCCGGTGCGTAGTCTCTAGTTTCTAGCCATGGGGCTGAGCATACCCCTATCTGTTATGCTCCTTCGCTTGTTCACCATGCCTAGTGCGCACATGGCCTTGTAAGCGTTGTAATCCCATGCTTGTACTCTCCTTCTATCAATACAAAGATATGCAGCTTGCGTATTCACGAAAAAAAATAGTCCAAAAAGCAACAAAATACAACAACCGTTTTCATTACAACAAATGTTCAATTTTGAATAATTATTACAACACCAAATTGTTCAAATCACGCACAAATACATATGAATAAAAATGAGAATCTATCCCCGTAGAGTTGCCAATGTGATAGAGGCAAAGGTGTCCCGATGTTTCGATGAGATGGTGGCTATCGTTTCTGTGGGAGTCGACCTTGACGATCCGACTACTGAACGTCGAGGCGTCGCGCCTTAGCAATCGCTAAACCAACTTCCGAGGGTTATTGACCACGCCGAGCACGATCAACGACCACGAGGGCTGTTTCCTGCGAGCAAGCGAAGAACAAGCAAGAAACTGAGATTGCAATCTGGATATTGCGAATATAAGATGAAAGCTTTATTGATCAAGGTGGGGTTACTGTGGCGCCTTTGTGCAGTCGTTGAACACAAACGAAATCACGCGAAGTTGCAGCTATGGCGAACTTTTAATCTAAACAAAACCCAAGGTCTAAACGGTGCCCTAAGGGCTGTATATATGGAGGAAGAGGGGGAATTTCGTGGCCCTTGGTGGAGGGTCCAAATCAACCCTAACTCTTGTTTCCCCACACATCGGACTCTAAAACAGCCTATACTTAAGTATTTCGAAATTACATGGGCCTGGCCCAATAATAAGGTGACGCAGCACCTAGTAGCCTATGGACGAATATTATGAAGTGGCATCTTGTATATTTCGTCCAAGGCCTCATGCACTCATTAGGGTGGCTTCAAAGTCTGGAATCATCACTTGTAACTCCTTTCTTGTTCCCCTTAGCATGGCATTATCTCCATGCTTGTTCTTGCTCAATGTCCATCCTTCTCCAAGCTAGGGCCTTCATTTGTAAGCAAAACAAATGTATCCAATTTAAGCACATCATATTCTCATGAACATTAGAATCATTACCAAGAAACGAAAGTACGATAATTTAATTGGCGTCTGTGAGCTCTAGTAATTGGTCCGATAGATATGTAGCAGAGGGGCTGTGGGTGTAACAATGGTATTGATGTCCTCATCATCCTCCCTTCTTGAAATGAAGTCGCCCTCGACGAGCTCATATTCCTCACCCAAATAAGGCTTCAAATCTGCAATGTTAAAAGTGGGACTAACCCCAAAATCTGCAGGCAGCTCAAGTTTATATGCATTATCATTTATTTTCTCTAACACCTTAAATGGACCATCAAGACGTGGCATTAGCTTTGATTTGCAAATGAGGAAACCTATCCTTACATAAATGTAACCAAACAAGATCTCCAGTGCAAAGACAACATGTTTTCTACCCTTATCTCCAGAAGTTTATATTTAGCATTCATCGCTCAATGTTTTCCTTAGTTATCTCATGCATTTTAAAATCAATTCAGCACGTTCTTTAGCATCAAAATTAACCTTCTCCGAAGATGGAAGAGGCAACAAATCAATAGGTGCACGAGGTAGGAAGCCATACACAATTTCAAAAGGGCACATCTTAGTTGTAGAATGCAATGAGCGATTATAAGCAAATTCAATATGAGGCAAGCATTCTTCCCACATTTTTTATTATTCTTCAAAACAGCCCTAAGCATAGTAGACAATGTTCTATTGACTACTTCAGTTTATCCATCGGTTTGGGGGTGACAAGTAGTACTAAAAGCGGTTTAGTCCCCAACTTAGCCCATAAACATCTCCAAAAGTGGCTAAGAAATTTAGTATCACGATCTGAAACAATAGTATTTGGCACACCATGCAAGCGAATAATTTCACGAAAGAACAAATCAGCAACATTAACACATCATCGCTTTTATGACATGGTATAAAGTGTGCCATTTTCGAGAATCTATCCACGACAACAAATATGCTATCCTCCCTTCTTTGTTCGAGGTAAACCTAAAACAAAGTCCATAGATATATCCTCCCAAGGAACACTAGGCACAGCAAAGGCATATATAAACCATGAGGATTGAGTCGTGACTTAGCTTTTTGACATGTAGTGCGGCGAGCAACAAAACGCTCAACATCCGTCTCATCTTTGGCCAAAAGAAATGTGTAGCAAGTATATCCTCCGTCTTCTTGGCCAAAGTGTCCCATTAATCCTCCTCCATCGCCTCCTGCAACAACAAAAGACTAACAGAGCTAGCGAGAATGCATAGCTTGTTAGCACGAACACAAAACCATCATTAATAACGAACTTGTTCCATGTTCTTCCTTCTTTACAATTCTGCATTACATCTTTAAAATCAGCATCATGCACATATTGATCTTTGATGGTCTCCAAACCAAATATTTTGAAGTCAAGTTGTGAAAGCATAGTATATCGACGAGACAAAGCATCGTAATAACATTTTCTTTACCCTTCTTGTGTTTAATGACATAAGGGAAAGTCTCAATGAATTCAACCCATTTAGCATGTCTACGATTCAGTTTAGCTTGACTTTTAATATGTTTCAAAGATTCATGATCGAATGTATAACAAATTCTTTGGGCCATAAATAATGTTGCCATGTCTCTAAAGTCGAACAAGAGCATATAATTCTTTGTCATAAGTAGAATAGTTCAGACTAGGCCCACTCAATTTTTCGAAAAGTATGCAACAGGTTTGCCATCTTGTAATAACACACCTCTAATCCAATTCCACTAGCATCACATTCAAGCTCAAAAGTCTTATTAAAGTCGGGTAGTTGGAGTAAAGGAGCATGTGTCAACTTATCTTTCAATACCGTGAAGGCTTCTTCCCATGCGGTACCCTAAACAAAAGGCGCATCCTTCTTTGTAAGCTCATTGAGAGGTGCAGCAATGGTGCTAAAGTCTCTCACAAAACGCCTATAGAAACCAGCGAGTCCAAGAAAACTCCTCACTTGTGTGACCGTTTTGGGCTGCGGCCAACTCTCAATAGCTTCAATCTTGGCTTTATCAACTTCAATTCCTGTGGAGTAACAACATAGCCAAGAAAAGATACTCGGTCGGTGCAAAAGGTGCACTTCCCAAGGTTACCAAACAAGCGTGCATCACGTAGAGCATTAAAAACAACACGTAAATGTTCCAAATGTTCTTCCAAAGATTTGCTATAAATCAGTATATCATCAAAGTAAACTACCACAAATCGTCCAATGAAAGCACGTAAAACTTCGTTCATTAATCTCATGAAAGTACTAGGTGCATTAGTTAACCCAAAAGGCATGACTAACCACTCATATAATCCAAACTTAGTTTTAAATGCTGTTTTCCATTCATCTCCCAATTTCATACGAATTTGATGGTATCCACTCATAAATCAACTTTGGAGAATATTGTAGAGCCACTCAATTCATCAAGCATATCATCTAGCCTAGGAATAGGATGACGATAACGAATAGTAATATTATTAATGCCTCTACAATCAACACACATACGCCGACGTACCATCCTTTTTAGGCACTAGTATAATAGGAACAGCACAAGGACTAAGAGATTCACAGTATATAACCTTTGTCGAGCAGCTCCTGTACTTGACGCATAATCTCCTTCGTCTCCTCTGGATTGGTGCGGTATGGTGCGCGGTTGGGTAGCGATGCACCGAATTAAGTCAATTTGATGCTCAATCCCTCGAATAGGTGGTAATCCGGTGGCACGTCTTGTGGGAAGACGTCGGCGAACTCTGCAAAATGTTAGTGACAAAGAGGGGCAAAGAGGAAGGCACGTCCTCGAATGAAAATAATGCCTCTTTGCACACAAAAGCATAGCAAACAGATTTGCTAGAATCTAGCTCATCAATATCAGATTTGGTGGCAAATAAACATGCACTTTTCAGTTTAATTTCGAAGCAACATTAGATGGTTTATTATTAGGCTTCATTTGTTGCTCAAATTCTTTTGCCACAATCTGATTTTCACTCTTATTTTTCTCCTGTTTTGCTTTATTAGCTCTATTAATATCATCTTTCAAAATGGAATCAGAGTCATAGGAAGCAAAGTAATATTTTTATCCTTGTGAACAAGAGTATCTTGATTGTTTCTACCATGGTGTCTGAAATTTTATCAAATTGCCATGGTCTACCAAGTAATAAGGAACATGCTTGCATAGGTACCACATCACAATCAACATAATCAGCATATGTAGAGATACTAAAATGCACACGAACAAAGACGTGTTACCTTAACCTTGCCGCTGTTGTTGAACCATTGGATGTAGTAAGGATGTGGATGTGGTCTTGTGGTGAGAGAAAGCTTCTCCACCATATCCATGCTAGCCAAGTTGTTGCAGCTCCTCCATCTATGATGGCCTTGAATAGAACGTTCCTTCACAACTCCTTTGTATGGAACAAGTTATGCCTCTGATTTTGCTCACTTGTGTAACCTGCACACTCAAAACACGTTGAGCAACTAAACATTCATACTGTCAAGATCTTGAGCAGCCATGTATTGCGTCTCAGGGATCGTAATCATCTCCACCGTGTTCTTCATGTGTAATAAGAGCCAAAGTCTCTTCATCATAGTCACTAGCGCACTCATACCCACCATCCTCGTGAGCAATCATCACACGCTGAGATTGGCATTCTCTCAAGAAAATGTCCTCTTCCCTTACAACGACGACAAATAATATCACTTGTGTGCCCTGCTGACGCCATGGAAGAAGAAGAGCTCTGTAGGCCCAGCAGTGTACTCTTGGCGGATAGTGGTGGTTGTGCCTTTTCTTGTATCACGGTTGGAGGTGGCAGCCGGCGGAGGTGCCGTGTAGTAGAGCGTGTGGAAGTAGATGATGCGTGGTGTCCATGATGAAGGTCGACCTGCGAGAAAAGTTAGTCCGCGCCAAGGCACATCGATCCTGCACTTCACGTTCAGCTTTACAAGCAAGATGGAATAATCGAGTGATATTATTATAATCCTTGTAGTCTAGAATGGTCTGAATCTCTCTATTTAATCCACCCGTAAAACGTGCAAGCATAGCTTCATTCTCCTCAACAATACCACATCTAATCAAGCCAGTTTGTAATTCCCGATAATATTCTTCTACCGAATTTTTCCTTGTCTTAAGCGCTGCAATTTTTGAAGTAATTCACGCGATAATATGGTGGAACCCAACGAGTACGCATAGCAGTTTTCAAAGCAGCCCAAGTAGCTGGAACAGGATATAATCTACAATGTTCGACCACCAAACACATGCAAAGCTAGTGAAAGCACAAAGCAATGAAGCAGAACACGTCTCTCCTCGGGATATTGTAAACATGTAAATCGTTGTTCAGTTTCTAACTCCCAAGTAAGATATATATCGGAACATATCTACCCTCAAATGGTGGAATATTCAATTTCAGTTTAGGGAGATGGTCATGATCTCGTACCTGGGGAGCCCTAACATTGCCATTATTTGCATGTGGACGACACGGTGGTTGTGGTGCTGGTGGTTGCACGTAGTTCGATGTTGATCAACCTCATCCTCGTAAGCTCTTACATAATCATCCTCCTCCGCCACAGCAGCAGCAGGAGCCATGTATATCAACAAAGAAGACCAAAGAGCTTGGCGGTGAAGAGGGACACAGGAAGCTCGGCGGAGGGCTGTTTCACGATGTGGAGGTAGTCCATGTTGTTGTAGTAGAGGTGCGTTAGGTGCAGCCGGTGGTGGTGGTGGTAGGCGCGAGCAATTCATTAAACTTGTTATCGAGCTTTGTTTGAACGCCTTCTCAATGCCATCTATCTTCTCCATGGCCTCTTCAAATCTATTTAGCACATCGTCCACCGCCCACTCATCATTTGTTGAAACTTATCATGTAGCGCTTTGTTTGTCATGTTCTCCCGGTCGGTCTAAATCGACTTGTGATCCTGCCATGGTTAGCAACAATAGAAACACACAAGAATATGATTCGACGGACTACTAGGAAGTGGTGGTGGTGGTGTGGTGGACGATCACAAATCCGTCAGCAAATCTCAAATTCTTACCAGTTCTTACCCGGAAGAAAGGTGATCGGCAACCGATGTAGTCAAAACTCTCAAAGCTTGGATAGAGCGATTACGGGGAGAGTCAAGCGCACGATGTAAATGTATGTGGAGCTGGGAAGGCTTATAATATGGTAGCAAAAGGGTCACAACAATCAATTCGAGAGATGCAAAGTTGAATAAGCGCTCAACGACGCAGATCTTGTCTTGGTCCTAGGCTAGACCGTGCTAGAGACGCGAGCCTAGAACACTAACAAAATCACGGCTGCTGCGGAAACAACGGAAAAGCACACTCTGGAAATTTTTTTTCGCTCTTTTTTTTTGCTTTTTTTTTTTTTGCTGCTTTTTTTTTTTTTTTTTGCGAAAAATCACTATAATGGCGAGTGTCTCAAAACTCTTCCGAGGTCAAACCGACAGGATGGGCACGAAATTTTTCGACCAAATTTTTTTTTTTTCATTTGCCGGACCCAAAAAGCTGAAACGGGTCAAAAAAACTTTATATAACGTTCGTCTCAATACACTTAGAAACACTTAAAACAGGATAGCGTAAAATTTTTCGACAAGTGCGTTTTGGAAAATTTTGGGCCTAAACGGAGGGTGGTTTCGGACTCTTTTTTTTTTTTTCGAAACCTACTCCGCAAGGAAACACGAATCGGAAACTAGATGGATCTCAAAACAAACCTAATATGAGAAGAACTTCGGATTGGTGGTGGATATATGGTGGTGGTATATGGCAGCGGTGGTGATATATGGTAGCGGTGGTGGTATATGGATACGGATTGGTGGTGGTATATGGATACGGATTCAGGCGGTGGCGGATAAGCAATGGTGGTAGATGGCAAGGCGATGATGATGGTCGGCGGCGTGACAACTTATGACCGAACTCAAACTCTAAAAGACTAGACTCTAAGACCAAAGAACTTGACACGACGATGCAACCGCAAATTCAACAAAGCAAAACCCTAAAAAGATTATGCAAAGGCTCGATTGGTTCGGATATGATGAACTAACCCTAATTTTTTTGTGGCTTTTTCGTGGACTTTAGGTATGAAGAACAGACTCGATCTAATCTACGAAAGCGTAAAATCTCACCGAGCAACCCGGAAATCGATACCACTTGATAGAGGCAAAGGTGTCCCGATGTTTCGATGAGATGGTGGCTATCGTTTCGTGGGAGTCGACCTTGACGATCCGACTACGAACGTCTTGAGACGTCGCGCTTAGCAATCGCTAAACCAACTTCCGAGGGTTATTGACCACGCCGAGCACGATCAACGACCACGAGGGCCTGTTTCCTGCGAGCAAGCGAAGAACAAGCAAGAAACTGAGATTGCAATCTGGATATTGCGAATATAAGATGAAAGCTTTATTGATCAAGGTGGGGTTCTGTGGCGCCTTTGTGCAGTCGTTGAACACAAACGAAACAGCGAAGTTGCAGCTATGGCGAACTTTTAATCTAAACAAAACCCAAGGTCTAAACGGTGCCCTAAGGGCTGTATATATGGAGGAAGAGGGGGAATTTCGTGGCCCTTGGTGGAGGGTCCAAATCAACCCTAACTCTTGTTTCCCCACACATACGGACTCTAAAAACAGCCTATACTTAAGTATTTCGAAATTACATGGGCCTGGCCCAATAATAAGGTGACGCAGCACCTAGAATAGCCTATGGACGAATATTATGAAGTGGCATCTTGTATATTTCGTCCAAGGCCTCATGCACTCATTAGGGTGGCTTCAAAGTCCTGGAATCATCACTTGTAACTCCTTTCTTGTTCCCCTTGCGCATGGCATTATCTCCATGCTTGTTCTTGCTCCAATGTCCATCCTTCTCCAAGCTAGGGCCTTCATTTGTAAGCAAAACAAATGTATCCAATTTAGGCAGCATCATATTCTCATGAACATTAGAATCATTACCAAGAAACGAAAGTACCTGATAATTTAATTGGCGTGCGCGAGCTCTAGTAATTGGTCCAGTATATGTAGCAGTAGGGGCTGTGGGTGTAACAATGGTATTGATGTCCTCATCACAATGATGCTCAGTAAGATCATGCTAGAGTTGATTGTGCGAATTACGGTTCTGGATCTTTCGGTAGATGTCAAGAAATGCAGTGATTTCATATGCGTCCTTGCCATGCTTCACACGGCTACCAACATTGTCATAATAAAGCTCTAAGTCCAAATCCCTCTCATCCTTGATGATCATGTTGTGTAAAATTACACAAGCAGTCATGATGTTTCTAAGGGATTGTTTATCCCAGAAGTGAGCGGGACCTCGAACAATGGCAAATCGAGCTTGCAACACACCGAAATGCCCTCTCAATATCCTTTCGTCAAGCTTTTTGTGCTTCGGCAAAAACTTTGTGTTTCTTGGTTTTGGGGTCACCAATGGTCTTCACACTATTGACCATGAAGGATAAATGTCGTCGGCAAGATAGCACCCTATGGTACACTCATGGCCATTGACGGTATAGTTGCAAGTCGAAACTTTGCCACTATCCAGCTGAGCAAATAGATGAGATCGCTGCAAGACATTGATATCATTGAGAGACCCCGAAGAACTAAAGAAACAATGCCAAATTCATAAATCATGTGAAGTCACGGCTTCAAGCACAATGGTGAATCTATGTTTGTGGCTGATGTATTGCCTTGCCCAAGCCACCTAATAGTTCTTCCACCTTCAATGCATGCAACCAATGCTACCTAGCATGCCCGACCATCCCCTTTGTTCGTTGTTGCCATGATCTTCTTTGTGTCTTTCTCGTTTGGAGCTCGAAGGTACTCTAGGCCAAAAACGTAGACCATTGTCTTCGCAAGGCATGGACGAATTTGATGGTGGTATCTTTTTTAACGCGAAGATATAGGCGTCACATCCAAGATTAGTAGACCGACTCCTGCCTGCATCTACTAATATTACCTCACACATCGACTGCTATCTAGCATGCATCTAGTGTATGATGTTCATGGAGAAACGGAGTAATGCAATAAGAACGATGACATGATGTAGACGAGATCTATTTATGTAGAAATAGACCCCATCGTTTTATCCTTAGTAGCAGCGATACATTCATTCGCGTAGTCGGCGGAAACACCAAATGCAATCACTCTCATGGCCTTGAGTTGATATGCACTAAAGCCAAGCAAAAAGGCAGCATTTCTACACAGAGTGAAAAAATGGCAATCTGCTTACAGGCTTCAATGATGCGCACGAAAAGAGATCAACACTTTCGATATCACCTACGGAATAGGTGAGTCAGATACGTTGATACCTCGGCGAAGTACTCCTTCATGAGCATCTTGCCGTCGAGAGCTCCACTACTGGAATCAGTAGATTTGCCGTCTGCCGACTCTTTGCCGTCAGCTAGCGGACGGCAAAGAAAGGCTTTGCCATCAGCCACCAGAAAACGGACGGCAAAGAGTAGTGGACGGCAACAGAAGGCTTTGCCATCAGTCGTATCTTCGCCGTCCGCTAGCGGACGGCAAAGAAGCTTTGCCGTCTGCTAGCTGACGCCAAAGAGGGTGGGTGGCGGGCTTACGAGGACGACCTAACGGCTGTTTTCTTTGTCGTCTGCTGGCGGACGGCAAAAAGTCTTTGCCGTCCACCAGCGGACGGCAAAGAAACTGACCGTTTTAACAGCCGTTTCCCCCCGGCCCCACCCCACTAGGTACGCTCTTTGTCGTCTGCTAGCAGACAGCAAAGAGCTATGACCTACTAGCAGAAAAGGGGCCGCGCCCGCGCCCCCACCCCTCTCTCTCTCGATCTCCACCCACGCCGCCGCTCGACCGCCGCCTCCGCCCGCCACCTCGCCCGCCGCCACGCCGCCCGTCCCATCGCCCACAGCCCCACCGCCACGCCGCCGCCACCTCGCCACCCGCCCCGGCCCCGCCACCCCGCCCGCCCGCCTCGCCGCCCGCCACCCTCGCCGCTCGGCCCGGCTTGTCAGACCACCCACCCCATGGCGCCCGCCCCCATGGCGAGCCAAGGTGATTTTTTCTCATCATATTTTGTTTAGGTTTAGGTTATAGTGGTAGGATTAGGTTACTGCTAGATTTAGGTTTAGATAATTAGAAGAAGAAGAAAATTGAAAAAAAAGAATAATTAGAAGAAGAGGAAAAGGGAAAAAAGGAAGAGGGTTGCCGAGGGGATAGATGGTGGAGCCAGTGGGTCCCGCCGGTCCCGACGCCCATGCCGACCCCCCGGTCCGAGTGCTGACCCGTCGACCGTGCGTCGCCATACCTGAGGGCGCCCGGGGACGAGCGGGTTAGGGGGTTCCTCGGTGTCGATGAAACCCTAAATAACAAGTATCGTCGGTGCGAGATACATGTGGCCGTCGGTGTCGAGCACTACATCCACGTCCCACAAGTGACGCCAACGTCCGGCGTCCCAAAGCAACTATTCTCGGCGTCGATGGCGGTCGAACACCATTGCGAATTTGTTCGACCGTCATCGGCCACCAGGACTATTGTTGCGGGACGCCGGGCGCCGGCTTTACTTGCGGGATGTGGATCTAGTGTTCAACACCGACCGCCTCATGTAACTTGCACCGATGGTAGTTGCTATTTAGTTTACCCGGGGACGAGCGGGTTAGGCCTAAATAGCAAGTATCGTCAGTGCGAGGTACATGTGGTCGTCGATGTCGAATACTACATCCACGTCCCACAAGTGACACAGGGGTCCTGCGTCCAGCAGCAACAGTTCTCGGTGTCGATGGCAGTCGAACACCATTGCGAATTTGTCTGGCAGCCTCAGAGATGATGATTGAAAGCTAAGTGTTGAAACTTGAAACACCCTGATACGTCCATTTTGCATCATGCTTTTATATCAATATTTATTGCATTATGGGCTGTTATTACACATTATGTCACAATACTTATGCCTATTCTCTCTTATTTTACAAGGTTTACATAAGGAGGGAGAATGCCGGTTTGGAATTCGGCCGGAAAAGGAGCAAATATTAGAGACCTATTCGCACAACTCCAAAAGTCCCGAAACTCCACGAAAGTTATTTTGGAAATAATAAAAATATTGAGCGGAAGAAGTGCGTCGGGGGCACTGCCACGAGGTGGAGGGCGCCCTACCCCCTGTATGCGTCCCCCCGCCTCGTGGCCCCCTGGCCCTCCGATTCCCATCTTCGGTATATGAAGTCTTTCGTCAGAAGAAAAATCATAAGCAAGCTTTGGACGAGACTCACCGCCACGAGGCGGGATGATGCGAGCATACCACGCTCATCCCCATGTACACCCCAACCACTCTCAAGCCCCAAGGATACATAAGATGAGACCTCGACTATGCGCCATTGGACCCAAGGTGAACTCACTCCTCTTGAACCGTCACTTTCCACATGTGAGACATGGCTACTACCTCATGCATGGACCTTGCATACACTCGTGTACAACCGAGACGACCATGGAGGATCCAAGGACCAAGGCCAAGCATGGAAGAGGAGAAGGAAGAAGAAGCCGGAGCAAGCGGTACTACCGCCAGGCCCCCAGGTACTACCGCTTATCATCACAAGCGGCACTACCGCTCTACATCCGCTCCACTTCCGCAAAGTCCGACAAACTTCGGAGATCGAACGGCTCCAGAGCGGTACTACCGCCCATCATAGCGGTACTACCGCTTGCGCGCCTCAAGCGGTACTACCGCCCGAAGGACCGGTACTACCGCCCTGTCTGTGCACATTGTATTGGGCCGAGGCCCTTGTACCCCTTCGCCCCCTAGACTATATATACTCCATCCCCTTCCTCTTTCGAGGGTTAGCTTTGGATTTGCTCATATTTCGGTGTGAGAGCCTTTGCTCATCCACTTGGCTACTTCTCCTTCGAGATCAGGACCTCTACGGAGAAGATCCCCCAAGCGGATTCAAGACCCCCTTCTAGGGCGGACCCCATCAAGACCTCCTCGCGGAGAAGAACGGCTACCCTTGTATCCTACCCTTTGTTGTCCTTGAATCTTGTGCCACTCTATGTGTTTGATAATCTAGCACTTGTGTGATCGTTTTCTTGTCGGTTGAGTGATCTCTCTCTTTCCCCTCGTGTTTTCCCTCGTGTTCTTCCGCTCGTTCTTCGTGTTCCTCGTAGGGATTTCCTCCAAACGTGAAAGATCGTCCACGAGGGTTCCGCCCTACATCATCTATGGATCGAGCTTAGGTTGATCACGTTTTGGAGCCCTACCCTCTTTTTCTAGCTTGATTTTGTTGATTTCGTCCTAAATCCGAAAATCCCCACCAAAAATAGCCCCAATTTTTTTGTGATTTGTTAGTTTTGATGATGTTTTGTTGATTTTGATCCGTGGATTTGCTTGGTTTCAAGTGGATCTAGCATTCCCCAAGTTTCCCCACTTTCCATCCACGAAATCTCTCAATTTTGACCCGAAATCATCCATTTCCGCCCCAAAATCGCGCCTTCTATCCGGATTTGCGAAAATCCCGACGAGCGGTACTATCGCCCTTCCAAGCGGTACTACCGCTTAGCACCTCAAGCGGTACTACCGCCCTTCCAAGCGGCACTACCGCCTCCCAGAGCCAGATTTTGCGAAAAACCCGACACGAGCGGTACTACCGCCCGTTCAAGCGGTACTACCGCTTACGAGCGGTACTACCGCCCTCCCGCAGTACTACCGCCCTAGCCGATTCAGCCTTCCGTCTTTCACCGCTTCGCCATAACTAATTCATCCGGAGTCCGATTTTGACGTTCTTTAGCTCGTTTTGAAGCTATTGACATCCCCCTTCCCATAAAAATACTACCATCACCATTTGACTCCATCAAATTTTGTGAACTTTGGCATCTTTGCCTAGGGCTTCCGCCACATCCTCCGCATAACCACCACCGACTTCCGCAACCTAACCAATTTTGTTCCCCATAGCATTAGTGGTTGCTTGAGTAGTGATTAGAGTCTCCTAAGGTGTTTCGGCTACTTAGGGATGATTGCTTCTTCATCAACCACCACCACCACTTCCACATAACCTTGCCCACCATACACTTCCGACAACCCAACTTAACCCAATAGTTGATTGAGCTTTTTCGAGTTGTGGCTTGTGTCTCCTAAGGTGTTTCGGCTACTTAGGGACGGCAACTTCAACTCCGACACGTGTATAGCCCATCATTCCACTTCCGCATTGCCAAGTGCAAACCACCACCGCATTCCCGCTACCACCATTTTGACATTTGTCATTTGAGATTTTGAGTTCGCGGTTTTTTTTTCCGTTTCCTAAGGTGTTTCGGCTACTTAGGGACGAGTCCCCATCATCTTGATATCTACATCAAGAACACCGCCACTCATCATCGCAAAGGACGGTAACCTCGACGACACCATTGTATATTCCCCTTACAAATTGCATTGATAACCCTAGCCCATTTTGCGTTACTTGCCTATCGAGACTAGCCATTTGAGTATTGCCGGCAACGTTACTTGTGCACATTAGTGATCTACACCATCCATTGCATAAACACCATATCATATTGGTATCATATCTTGTGTCACATGTTTGTTCCCGCATACACACAATTGCTATCTTGGTTTGTGCATTGTGCAAAGTGGCCATAGAAAAAAAAAAGAAGAAGAAATAAAGCTTTTAAGCAAAAGAGAGAGAGAGCAAAAAGCTTGTAAGCAACTGCCATAGCATCAAACAACATTGCATATAAGATTGTCATATCCGATCATCTTGGATCATCTTGAGAGAAACACCGGGAACTATACATACATAGCATACTTGGGATAGAAGTTTATCCATTTTGCATCTTATAGGTTGTGCACAAGTGTCGTATCCGCCTATTGAGCAATCGTGCTAGCGTCTCTCTTGAGTTGTGCAACACGAGCGTTTTCCGTGGATTCCACATTTTGTGCTCATTCCTTGGTTGCACGACCCCATTTATCTATCCATGTGTGTGTTTCCGTGTGCCATTCTTTGCTATTGGTCCATTTGTTTCACTTGCGAATTTGTGAATCTCTTTCAACATTTTTGACTCTTGCTAACATTTTGCATTAAATTTTGTGCCACTATCCTCACCGAGCTCCTCCATAAGCTTTACTTGTGTAGGTGTGAGAACCGACAAGGATTGGTACCAATAGTGCTATTTCATTGTCCGCATTTGAGTGAACTTGATTCATTTTCAACATCGGTCAAGGTACATTGGTATAAGTTCTTCTCTTTCTCCCACTCATATTTGCTCGAGTCTTGTGATGGATAGGCAAGGCATTTCATCTCCGGTCTTCGACAACAACGACGGCGTGAACAACTACATCACCAAAGCGTCTCTCTTGATCTACAACGACAAGTGCGAAGCACACAATCAAGATTATGAGAGGCGCGTCGAGAACATCTCCATCGACATTCATCACTCCGAAGCAAGGAGAAGGGACTACTTCGATAAGAAGCTTGCCGCACATAAAGAGGAGCAAGATGCAAGGATGGAGGAGATTCGGCCTTGATCAAGTCTTCTTCCCTTCGTCATCTTCAAGACGGCGATGTTCAAGCCACAAGTCTTGGGCGCCTAAGCGATGCAAGTGCAAATCGTCCTCGTCCACATCTACATGGCGACCACCATCACGTTTGTGATCCACATCGTCATGAAGGGCAAGTCACCTCAAGCATCATGTGCACATTTACGACGAACGACATCTTCTACGAGCTCAAACACGACAACGACACCATCATCATGAAGATGCTCCACAAGCGCAAATGCACAAGTCCCAACACGCCAAGTCGAAGCTTCATAAGCACAAGAGAAGACCGCGAGACGACCACCACAAAGACGGCGCTACGGCTACATCTACCACTTCGGCATCTTCGCCAAGTGTTCTCAAGGCATCTTCGCCTTTGGACGTCGGCATCTTCGCCTACTTCCCACGGCACGCTACATCGACTTCATCAAGTCCAAGGCGACCACCTCGAGCGAGGCGACACTTCCATCTTCGAAGCCCCTCAAGGAAGAAGGCCGAACATGGGAAACTCCCTTCGGTCATGGAGACGAGCTATGAGGTGCCACATCATATGGGCCTCCAACACCAAGACGGTGACAAGACGGTCGAGCAAGGGTCATCCCCTTCGACCACGGCGACGAGCGCGAACCTCTTCAACAACATGAAGACGACGCCCACATTGGACTCATACTCCGAGTCAAGCTACGCGACCGCGCATGGAGACATTTGCACCTACATCTCTCCGACACCCATATATGTCGAGATGCCCCATTTGCCATGTGAGGAGAGCCACCACCCCATGAGTGACATGAGTGACTCCACCATACGTGACATTGAGAGCATTTCCTATGAGAGGATGAGTGTGACCACCACTAGCCCCACACATGAGAGCATGCCACACATCCTATGTGAGGTTGAGAGACATTTGAGTGACTCCACCCACCATACGAGTGAGAGCATCCTTGAGGGAGTGAGTGAGCCACAACACTTAGTGAGTGAGGTAGTTGACACGGCACATGAGGCCACTATGATTTCTAACGACTTAACCTCTACTCCTAGTGTGTTTTCTTCTTTGGTGCTAGGTCTCCTACATGACGACATGCCTATCCTCGACGAGTCCATCCCTACATTGGAGACGCCGATGGCCATGATGGATGATGATGCACCCCCCACATGGTTCCATCAAGATGAAGATGACGACGAGACGATCTTCAACACCTCACCTACAACACATGAGCGATGCTCCAAAGGTAACATAGGTGATGGTGCTTCTCTTGTCCCACTAGTGGACTCTCTTGACTTCGATTGCTCCCATGATGTTGACCCACCTATTACCATGCTTCATGCTAGTGAAACTTCTTCATGCCTTGACTTACATATTTATGATGAATATGATGATGAGCATGTTGAGTTGCCTAGTTGTGATGCTATGCTTCATAGGATATCATGTGAAAATTCTATTGGTCACATCATGTTTGACAATCCATTGAACTTGTCATATGCTATGAGTGAGATCTCTCATATTACCTCACTTCAATCTCAACATAGTAACTATGCATGCCCCATTAAAATAAATCCCATTTGCACTTATGGCATAGATGACGAGATAATGGTCATTGGCCTTTGCTTCTCTTGTGATGATATTGCCATGCTTCCTTTACATGATTTATGCAATTCATCTAATATTCCATGCCATGATCACATTGTTCCAAATATGCATTGTTGTGGATGTTGTCAATATTCTCCACATGATATTTCTACTCTTGCTCATGAGGAGACCCCCATAGTTTCCTCATACATGTTTGGAGATTTTGATTCATCCCATCCTTTGCATGATTTCCATGATTGCTTGCACCATATGCATTCCATGAATAACAATGCTCTAGATATTGCTCATGATGCATTACACAATTTGAGTCTCCATTATGCCATACATAACAACAAACCTATCATGATGGATGACATGTTTCTATATCACGCATCTCATTTATTTGAGCATTGGATATTTTGTGCTAACCGACACATGCATGTGCGCATCATGATGGATGATGTGTACATATACCATGCACACACAATTTTTCCTTTGTCTTTGTTTTGTGTAGGTACTCATGCATACTCGTCAACTTCTCAATCCCAAGAGTTGACGAAACGAGCTCTTGAGAGCAACGATGACTTGGGATCACGTGGACTTTCATTCCCACCATTCCTTTTGCGCAAGGACTACGCGCATCTCTTCTACTTGGCTCTCACACGGCTATGGGCTATTTACCAATTGCCACCTTATGCTCATTTTACCGTGTTCACTTTGCATGTTATGCTTGCTCCTATGCCTTTGCCATGCAATTGTGACCCTTGCTTGCATCTACCCATGTTTCATCATTATGCCACTTTTAGGCGTATTTGCATGCTTGGTGGAGATCCTTGTTGCTTTTGCCACGTTCATCATGTGCCCCATGCTATTGATGCTCTTTTGCTCATATCTTGCTTTCATGCTTGTGCTATGACATGTGAATTATTCAGGCCCAGTATTTGCACACATGACATGCTTACCATGATCCCTTCTAGTACGTTGCATCTTCGCACTACTAGCTTGCTTGACTTGATCGCTATGATTTCTTACTATGTTGCATCACCCATGTTCCTCTATCACTTGCTTTCTTGGGTTGATGACATATATGTTCATGCCTCTCACATGATATATCTTGTTTATTGTCGCTTGCCTCCTATAGTTGCCTCTATGCTTCATGATCTTGGAGACTTGGACACTTCACTTGTGATGCATGCTTGTTTACTTGAGCCTATTGTATTTGGTTGTTCTCGCATCATATGCCTCCATACTATGAAATGCTCCTTGTACTTTCTTATGATGAGCATGATGCATACACTTGTTGGGTATCTTACCACTCGAATGATAGGTTTGGCACTTCCGCTAACCTCATTTGTTTTTCCGAGTGTTTGTCATGTTCTTTCGTTTTGAAGGATTCACAAGGCATTACCGTCATGAGACATATTGGTTACGTGAAGGCATACATGATGTGCGACACCAACATTTTCGACATCCTCATAAAGGTGAACTCCTTCTTCTTGAGCCATCCTCAAGTGTGCATATTGGATGGGTCATTCTTTCATTGTTGTTTCCTTCTTATTGTCCACATGATACATCTATTGGATGGAGGATCGACATTGGAGATTGGCTCTATGGACCTTTACTTTGAGGCGCTTTCGGACTTATGGGATGCACCTTGAATTCCACTCATGCCACGACATCGAGCATTGGTACACCACCATCTCCATATTTGTTGATTGTGCTCATACATGTCATGCTCGATGGACATATCATACTCACCACAAATTTGCACCCTATGCATGGATTGACACACATTATGATTGTCTTGTTGCACCTCTTCCCATGTCATCCATGATATATGAACTTGTGCATTTTCTTAGCAAATTTGTTGTGATCTTTCTTGATGGCATCTTCATACATAATGATCACATTGCCTATCATCAATTGCATGATATCATACACATATTGAGCATCCATTGCCATATTCATGCTATTGATAAACCATCTCTATGACATCATTTTGCACAATGGTAGAATTTGTCGCTTTGTGCACCATGCTTTGGTTCCCATGAATGCTTTACATGTCATTTTACATCATTTGGATAAGCATCTCATGCTTTGTCATGAACAATCTTGCCGCACGGACTCATTCTTACATGATGGACACTTTGTGGGCGCTAACCATTGTATTTCCGAGTGTCGTTTGTGTTTGCTCTCTTTGCATGTCTACCATCCCGACGACACCGTGGACTACTTGGATTGCGCCAGTCTTCAACTTCGTCCAACTACAAGTCCGTCTACGACAACCGTTTCCATGGTGATGAGGATCACGATCCGAGGTCGGATCTTTCCCAAGGGAGGGGAGATGATGCGGAGCATACCACGTTCATCCCCATGTACACCCCAACCACTCTCCAAGCCCCAAGGATACATAAGATGAGACCTCGACTATGCGCCATTGGACCCAAGGTGAACTCACTCCTCTTCGAACCGTCACTTTCCACATGTGAGACATGGCTACTACCTCATGCATGGACCTTGCATACACTCGGGTACAACCGAGGCGACCATGGAGGATCCAAGGACCAAGGCCAAGCATGGAAGAGGAGAAGGAAGAAGAAGCCGGAGCAAGCGGTACTACCGCCCAGGCCCAGCCAGTACTACCGCTTATCATCACAAGCGGCACTACCGCTCTACATCCGCTCCACTTCCGCAAAGTCCGACAAACTTGAGATCGAGCGGCTCCAGGCGGTACTACCGCCCATCATAGCGGTACTACATTTCAGCGCCTCAAGCGGTACTACCACCAAGGACCAGGTACTACCGCCTGTCATGCACATTGTATTGGGCCGAGGCCCTTGTACCCCTTCGCCTAGACTATATATACTCCATCCCTTCCTCTTTCGAGGGTTAGCTTTGGATTTGCTCATATTTGATGTGAGAGCCTTTGCTCATCCACTTGGCTACTTCTCCTTGAGATCGGGACCTCTACGGAGAAGATCCCCCAAGCGGATTCAAGACCCCCTTCTAGGGCGGACTCCATCAAGACCTCCTCGCGGAGAAGAACGGCTACCCTTGTATCCTACCCTTTGTTGTCCTTGAATCTTGTGCCACTCTATGTGTTTGATAATCTAGCACTTGTGTGATCGTTTTCTTGTCGGTTGAGTGATCTCTCTCTTTCCCCTCGTGTTTTCCCTCGTGTTCTTCCGCTCGTTCTTCGTGTTCCTCGTAGGGATTTCCTCCAAACGTGAAAGATCGTCCACGTAGGGTTCCGCCCTACATCACGGAACCTTGGCGGAACCAATCTAGGGCTCCGGTAGAGCTGTTCTGCTGGGGACACTTCCCTCCGGAAGGGGGAAATCATCGCCATCGTCATCACCAACGCTCCTCTCATCGGGAGATGGCAATCTCCATCAACATCTTCACCAGCACCATCTCCTCTCAAACCCTAGTTCATCTCTTGTATCCAATTCTTGTCTCTAAGTCCGGGATTGGTGCCTGTGGGTTGCTAGTAGTGTTGATTACTCCTTGTAGTTGATGCTAGTTGGTTTATTTGGTGGAAGATCAGGACATGGGAGAAGTCTTGCTATTAGTAGTAATGTGAATTTGGTATTCGTTCGATATTTTGATGAGATGTATGTTGTCTATCCTCTAGTGGTGTTATGTGAACGTCGACTACATAAGCCTTCACCATTATTTGGGCCTAGAGGAAGGCATTGGGAAGTAATAAGTAGATGATGGGTTGCTAGAGTGACAGAAGCTTAAACCCTAGTTTATGTGTTGCTTCGTAAGGGGCTGATTTGGATCCACATGTTTCATGCTATGGTTAGGTTTACCTTAATACTTTTATTGTAGTTGCGGATGCTTGCAATAGAGGTTAATCATAAGTGGGATGCTTGTTCAAGTAAGGACAGCACCCAAGCACCGGTCCACCCACATATCAAATTATCAAAGTACCGAACCCGAATCATATGAACATGATGAAAACTAGCTTGACGATAATTCCCATGTGTCCTCGGGAGCGCTTTTCTCTATATAGGAGTTTGTCCAGGCTTGTCCTTTGCTACAAAAAGGATTGGGCCATCTTGCTGCACTTTGTTTACTTTTGTTACTTGTTGCTCGTTACAAATTATCCTATCACAAAACTATCTGTTACCTATTATTTCAGTGCTTGCAGAGAATACCTTGCTAAAACGCTTATCATTTCCTTCTGCTCCTCGTTGGGTTCGACACTCTTACTTATTGAAAGGACTACGATAGATCTCCTATACTTGTGGGTCATCAAGACTCTTTTCTGGCACCGTTGTCGGGGAGTGAAGCGCCTTTGGTAAGGAAAAATTTATATAGTGTGCTGAAATTTACTGTCACTTGTTACTATGGAAACTAATCCTCTGAGGGGCTTGTTCGGGGTATCTTCACCCCGACTAGTAGAGCAAAGAGTTGCTCCTCAACCTACTGAACCTACTGAAAATGAAAATGAAAATGTCCACTTTGAGATTCCTTCAGGTATGTTAGAAAAACTGCTAGCTAATCCTTTTGCGGGAGGCGGAACAAAGCATCCCGATGAGCACCTAATATATGTGGATGAAGTTTGTGGATTATTTAAGCTTGCAGTATACCCGGTGATTTTATTAAGAAGAAGGTCTTCCTTTATCTTTGAAGGAGATGCATCGACATGGTATAGGCTATGTGATGATACGGGATCATGGAACTACAAGCGATTGAAATTGGAATTTCATCGTAAATTTTATCCCATGCATCTTGTTCATCGTGATCGCAATTATATATATAATTTTTGGCCTCGCGAAGGAGAAAGCATCGCTCAAGCTTGGGGGAGGCTTAAATCAATGTTATATTCATGCCCCAATCATGAGCTTCCAAGAGAAATAATTATTCAAAGTTTGTATGCTCGGCTTTCTGATAACAATCGCACCATGCTCGATACTTCTTGTGCTGGCTCTTTTATGATGAAGACTATTGAATTCATGTAGCGACCAGACCCGAATGGATCCGATCTACGTGCTCGGTGTCATCCTGGATCGATAATCTTGACACCACACAAGATTTCAAGGATTTATTGCGAGTAGCAATCACACACTTATTACATCGTTGTCCACAAGGGAACTTATTACAATAATATGGCTTAAGGCCATCTAATAATAACAGCGGAAGGCTTGGAAGATAAGCGAGTCCATCAACTCCAACGGCATCACGAGTATAGAACCACGACCTAACACCTTACTCGTCGTGCGAAAAGTGCATAGCGTGAAAGTTGCAGCCAAAACAATTCACACATGGAATATCTTGGCAATGTAACACATAAGAGAAATGAAGGAATAAGCCTATACTACATGCATATATGGCTGGTGGTAAGGCTCTCTGTTACATTTGCATAAAGCTGATTTTCCCTACATCAAAGGAATAGTTTTATTTAACTATCATGGTGGTTGTTAAACATTGAGAATGGTTGACAGCATCCTCAATCCCAATTAAAAGTACTCATCAAAACCCAACAACTTTTATTAGAGGTAACATGTTGAGATTCACATGATATTCAATTACCAGATACTCAAAACGTCCATAACCGGGGACACGGCTAATCATGATTAGTTTATACACTCTGCAGAGGTTTGTGCACTTTTCCCCACAAGACTCGATCGCCTCCGCTTGGTTCTCGCACTTCATGGTGTTTGAGAAACGGATGACCGAGACATAGTCTTTCAGAAGCGCTAGCACCTTACATGTGGGTAGACCGTACCAACCTACATCCCCTACATCAGCTAGCCTACCCGTAAGAGTTCGCACAACTTAGTCAACTACGCCAGAGCCCATAATTGGCTTGTGGCTGCACACGGAAGTTTCGGTTTGAATAATCTTATGATCCCTTAGAGCACAGGTGGCGGTCCAAGAAATACAGAGCAAGTCTGATAGAAACCAGTGCCTCAATCCACCCGGATGTGTGTTTAGGTTGCCACCTTAGATAAACCATTAATTAACAATCTCACATCTGTCATGGATATTCACTCACCCAATCCACGTCTACTAGCATAGCATGGCGTAATAAGCAAACGTAGAAGTAACTCCCAAGGTTTCATAAGTAAAAGCAGTAATAGGTACTACCTCAATCTACTTCCCATCCCACAATTTAATTAGATCCTAATCATGCAAGTGTTTGAGGAATAGATCTAATGCATAAAAACTGGGTATGAGAAGAGTATGATCAAAGTGTTACTTGCCTTGCGATGATCCATGAGACCTAGAGATTGAAGTAACAAGCGGCGCACTCGGGTGATCTAACGCAGACAAACAACAAGCATACAATAAGTACTCATCTAATGCACAGGAAATCTCGAATAAAAGATCTAACCAGAAAGTTCAACTTAAGAACCACAGTTGCAAAAGAATCGAATCGAAATAAACATCGAAAGTCGAAACTCGAGAGAGAACGACTCGGTTTTGCAAATCTGAAACTAGGTCAAAATTTCACAGTAGCAAAACTCGTGAAAGTAGGTTAGTCGGAACGGCGGTTTCGTTCTGAAACTCGGTAGCTTGAATCACCTGATTCGATAAGCGGCGAGAAATAAAACAGATTTGAAAATCGGATCCAAATCGAATCGGAAAATAACGGATTAAATCCGATTAAAAGAAAACGACGAACGGTTTAAATAGCGGACGTTCGTTAACGAATCGAATCCAACGAACACGTTCATTGAAACGAGCGGTTCGGTGAACGTTCGTTAAATAAGAAAACCGAAAAAATAAAACCAATCTAGGGTTTTTTTTTAAAAAACCGAACATCTTTTTTTAGAAAAACCGGATCGGTTTATTAGGGAAAACCGGATCGGGCGGGCTACCTCGGTGATCGCCGGGCTCCGGCGCTCGGGGGCGGCTAGGCTAGGAAGTCGGCGGCGGGTCGGGAGGCTGAGGTGGCTCGGCGGGGACTCGGCGTCGGCGAGGGCAGGGCGGCGGCGGCGGCTTGGCGGCTGAGGGCGGGCGGCAGGGTCGAGGTGAGGTCGAGTGAGGGCGGGGTTATAAATGGGGGGCAGCGCCGCCTTGGGGGGGCAAGGGCGCGGGGTGGAGGCGGACTCAGGCGGCGGCAGGCGGCGGCGTCGGCGGCGGGCTCATGTGGGAGGGAGAGAGGAGGCGGGCGGGCGGCCGGGTCGGGCGGTGGGCCTCGGCCTCGGCCAAGCGTTTTTTATAAATAAAATTAAACCAAACAATTAAATAAAATACCAAATGAATTCGATTTAAATAAAACAAATTTTCCCGACTCCTAAAATGAGTCGAACAAAATGAACTTTAAAAGCAGCAAACATGCGTAAATTTTAAAATGCTCATTTTTGCCTAAGCAAAATAAATCTTTCAAAACCAAATTTGATTTATTTATAAAATCTTCATTTTTCCTAATTGTTGGGAAAGTCATATTATTCCCTCTCTTTAATATTTTTATAGGAAAAACTTTATGAAGATAATTAAATAAATCCAAATGATCCTATTTTCAAAATTTGAGAAATCCCAAATATGAAAATAATGAAACTTCCAACTCTCTCCGAGGGTCCTTGAGTTGCGTGAAATTTCCTAGGATCGAAAAAATGCGAGAAAATATGATATGCATGATGACCTAATGTATAACATTCCAAATTGAAAATTTGGGATGTTACAAACCTACCCCCTTAAGATGAATCTCGCCCTCGAGATTCGGGTTGGCTAGAAAATAGGTGAGGGTGGTCCTTAAGCAAAACTTCCTCTCTTTCCCAGGTGGCTTCATCCTCAGTGTGGTGGCTCCACTGAACTTTGCAAAACTTGATAACCTTGCTGCGGGTAACTCTGCTGGCATAATCGAGAATCTTAACGGTTTTTCCTCATATGTCAAGTCATCCTTCAATGAATGGCTTCCAAAGTGGCACTTTGTCTCTTAACGGTACCTCTGCTATCTCGGGTGACATTTCTTCAATCGAGAAACATGGAATACATCATGAACTCCCGACAGTCCTTCCGCAATTCCAATTTATCATAACTTCTCCCATGCGTTGCAAAATCTTATACGGTCCAACAAGCGGGTGCTAACTTTCCTTTCACTCCAAAGCGCTTAACTCCTCGAAGCGGGGACACTCGAGATATACTCTGTCTCCAACTTCATACTCAATCGCTGCGCTTTGAATCGGCATAGCTCT
This sequence comes from Aegilops longissima, assembly GCA_021605205.1. Classification (NCBI taxonomy): domain Eukaryota; kingdom Viridiplantae; phylum Streptophyta; class Magnoliopsida; order Poales; family Poaceae; genus Aegilops; species Aegilops longissima. Next base: position 54,363 of record JAHIAM010005489.1, on the reverse strand, counting down.
TTTATGCAGGTGGGCTACCTTGAGCTGTCTCGAATTAACTTAACTTTCTGTTCGACTCCTTAATTAAATCTGGTCCAAACAATGGCGATCTCCGTTTAGTCCCATGACAACGATGTCCTGCACCTTCTTCCATACAAAGCCTCGAAGGTGCCATCTTCAAGCTGGTTTGGTAATCTGTTGTTGTAGGAAAATTCTGCATACGGCAAATTATCATCCCAGCTAGATCCATAATCTAGTGCACAAGCTCTCGGATATCCTCCAAAATCTGATTGACTCTCTCGATGCATCCATCGATGCGTGGGTGGAAAGTCATCTTTGAATTCAATCGGGTTCCCAATGTTTCGTGCAACTGGTTCCAAAATTTGAAGTAAACTGGGTTCCTCTATCCGATCGATGCTCCTCGGAACTCCGTGTAAACACACAATTCTGGTCATGTATATCTTCGCCAACTTAGCACTCGCTATAGGTAGTCTTGATTGGAATGAAATGAGCTACCTTTGTCAAGCGATCGACTATGACCCAAATCGAGTCATATCTGAGCGGGTCTTTGGCAAACCTGTGATGAAATCCATGCCTAGTTTATCCCACTTCCATTCGGGTATCGGCAGCGGTTGTAACAATCCTGCTTTGCTTCGATGCTCTGCCTTCACTTTCGACATACGTGTAAACTGCTACATACTCCGCAATATCCTTCTTCATTCCGGTCCACCGAAAATATTCTTCAAATCCAAATACATCTTGGTATTTCTGGGTGAATCGAATAAGGTGAATCATGGGCTTCTTGTAAAATCAACTTCACGATCTCGGGTCATTTGGCACATAAACACGGTCTTCAAACCATAGGGTATCGTGCTCATCCTCACGAAATCCTTTAGCTTTTCCTTTGCTCATTTTCTCCTTTATAGAGGCAACTTCCTTATCTCGCCTTTTGGGCATCTCGATTTTGTCCATTAGTGTCGATGAATCTCCAATGCTGCTACATAGCCTCTGGAACTATTTCCAAACATAGCTCTCGAAGGTCCTCGGCTAACTCATTGGGTATTCCTCCCATCATTAGGGTATTGACGTGGCTCTTACGGCTCAATCGTCGGCTACAACATTAGCCTTTCCGGGTGATAATGCAATCTCATATCATAATCCTTGATTAGCTCTAACCATCTCCTTTATGCGAGATTCAATTCATACGTGTGAAGATGTACTTCAAACTCTTGTGATCCGTATATACTTCACAATGATTTCCAATGAGAAAATGTCTCCACGTCTTCAAGGCATGCACTGTGGTTGCTAACTCCAAATCATGAGTGGCATAATTCAACTCATGGGGCTTAAGTTGTCGTGAAGCATCTGAAACAACTCTTCCCTCCTGCATAAGCACGGCTCCAAGTCCTCGGCGTGAAGCGTGCAATACACCTCATAATCCTTAGTCCGATCCGCAATATCAAAACGGTGAGGTAACCAATCTTTTCTTCAACTCCTGAAAACTTGCCTCATGATCCTCGGTCCATATGAATTTGTTTTCCTTCTTCAACAATTCTATCATAGGCTTTGCAATTCTTGAGAAATTCTCAATGAATCTTGGTAGTATCCTGCGAGTCCAAGGAAACTCGAATCTCTCAACTGTCGTTGGTGCTTCCCATTTGGTTCTGATCTCAACTTTTGTGGGGTCAACTGCTATCCCTTCTCCGGATATAACATGTCAGAAATCCAACTTCCTTTAGCCAAAACTCACATTTGCTGAACTTGGCATACAACTGGTGTTCCTCGGTTTCTCAAAACCAATCGCAATGTTCCTTGTGTTCCTCTTCATTCTTGAGAAAATCAAAATATCATCAATGAACACCACGACGAACTTATCCAAAAACTCCATAAACACTTTGTTCATCGGGTTCATGAAATAGGCTGGTGCGTTAGTCATCCAAATGACATAACGGTATACTCATACAGTCCATATCTCGTGGTAAACGCTGTCTTGGGTATATCTTGCTCCCGAATCTTCAATCGATGGTACCACGATGCAAAATCGATCTTAGAAAACACTTTGGCTCCTTGCAAGCGATCAAACAGATCATTTATCATAGGCGGTGGGTACTTGTTCTTGATTGTTACTTCATTCAATCCACGGTAATCAACAACCATTCTCAACGATCCATCCTTCTTCTCCACTAACAAAGCGGGTGATCCCCAAGGTGAAGAACTTGGGCGAATAAAACCTTTATCCAATAGTTCCTTAATCGCTTCTTGATTTCCGCTAAATCCTTTGCGGGCATCTGTCTGATTTTGCTTCGATATCGGGCTGTTCACAGCAGCAGCTCGATCAAAATTCAATGTCCCTATCCGGTGGCATTCACGGCAACTCTTCCGGAAATACATCGGGATAATCCTTCACCACTGGTACTTCTTCTGTACCACTCACGATAAGCAATTAACTTGTGCTCTCCTCGGCTCGTGCCGTGATACATACTTAATCCTTCTTCCTTCGGTGTGGTGAGCAAAATTGACCTTGTGGTACAATCTATGTTTCCTCCATACTTTGATAACCAATCCATTCCTAATATCACATCAATCCTTGGGATTCCGAACTATTAGGTGCGAGGGAAAACATAGTGTCCAATCCTTAGTGGCGATCGATCACACCATTTACTAGCCATGTACTACTGCTCGGGTGAGGTTACTAGCATGGGTGACCTAAGGGCTTGGGTCGGTAACTTGTACTTATCCACAAATCCCTTGATATGTATGAATGCGATGCATGATAGGCGAGGTGTCCCGATCTTCGATGAGATGATAACTATCGATTTGGTGGAGCGACTTTGACGATCCGACTACAAGCGTGCTGACGTTGCGCCTTAGCAATCGCTAAACCAACTCCGAGAGGTTATTGACCACGCTGGAGCACGATCAACCTGACCACGAAGGTCTATTCCTGCAAGCAATCGAAGAACAAGCAAGAATATGATAAAGCAATCTGAATATTGCGAATATATATGAAGTATTGATAATGGTGGGGATCCGTAAGCGGTCTTGGTGCAGTCGTTGGACACAAACAAAGTACACGGTTGCAATGGCTAACTTTTAACTAAACAAATCCCAAGGAAAAAGCTACTAGATGGATCTACTTATATAGGAGCAAGGGTGGCGGCCAAGGAGGTGGGAGGACGTCCCAAGGCAGCCTAAGACTAACCCTAGGTCGTACAAGGCCAATGGGCCCAAGCGGAGGTGACGTAACACCTTTGGACTTGTAGTTTGACTCGGATTCTGCTGCAGCATCAGATTGTTTCGTCTATAACTCAACGCTCCGGACGGATTTTAAGGTGATTCCAATTGGGTTGGAAAATGCACGAAATCTATTTTCCAACAAAAAAAGAATCAACCAATTTGGAGTCCGTATGAAAAAGTTATAGACGTTTTGAGTCAGGTATGTCATGCGGTCCGAATCTGAGTCCGAACGTGAGAGACTTGGACTCTATCTTCTCTTGGGCCAAAAGTGACGTGAGAGAACTTTTTGAACAGCAGAGTAAACATCTCTTTCTCCCTTATCTTCATATGTGGATTGTACAAATGTCCCATACACCTGCAATTAGACATGGCACAAAAGTTTGTGAAGTATTTTTGTCCTGGATAACATAAATATATTATTGAATAGTTTGCACTAGAAATCACCTGAGAAATATGCATGTATGCAATACTTTTGGTCTCATCTAAGGTAGTCATGTGCTCATCAATGCACCAGTATCGAAAAGAACAATTGCAGTAAATGACTTAACCAAAAACTTACCGATTACTGCATCGGGCTGATCTTCAACCTCCTCCACATCAATGTGGTTCACCCGTCCCCTGTTGAAAGGGTTGGGCTTTTTTCGAGCTTCCATTGCTATTTCCATTCTGGCCTTACGGGCGGTCATTTGCATAGTGCCCGATCTTGCGGCACTTAAAGCAAATAATGTGACTCAGTCTACCTTGGATGGTGTTGACGGGTTGGTGCGGTTCATCCATTGCTTCCTCCATTCCCGTTCCCATTCTTGGTGCCATTATGGTTATCTGAATTACCTCCTCCATGGGTATGCTGAAACTGAATTCTGATTTAGGGGTATAACGAGGCCTCACTGGGATCGAGTTATACTTCCATTGTCCATACTTCCGCTTGCAGTTCTCAATTCTGCTGCTTTCCTTCAATCATGAGAGCTCGATCTACTAACTCCTGGTAGTTGTTGAAACTTGCTACCATCAACGGCATCTTGAACTCATCATTCAGTCCTTCTAGAAACTTCTCTGTTTAGCTGCATCCAGCAGCAACGCGTCATCCGGGGCATAACGTGCTAACTTGCTAAAATCATCCACGTCTTGCCAACAGTCCTTCCTCCTTGGCGTAACTTGCCAAACTCACGCTTCTTCATGGCCATGGCTCCTGCTGAAACATGGGCGGTCTGAAAAGCTTCTTCAAACTGGTCCCATGTGGCGGTGTCTCACGGGTAAGTGGCTGTGAAATTCTCCCACCATCTTTGCTGCGGGTCCTTCAAGCTGATGTCTTGCAAACTTCACTCTTTCACCATCTGCATCCTGCGGTGGTCAGCTCCTTCCTATCTTGCGAGCCCGATCGATAGAGGCAAAGGTGTCCGTCTTTCGATGAGATGTTGGTTTTCGCTTTGGAGGAAGTCGACTTTGACGATCCGACTACTGAGCGTGCGAGGGCGTCGCGCCTTAGCAATCGCTAAACCAACTCCGAGAGGTTATTGACCACGCGAGCACGATCAACGACCACGAGGGTCTGCTTCCTGCGAGCAAGCGAAGAACAAGCAAGAAACTGAGATTGCAATCTGGATATTGCGAATATAAGATGAAAGCTTTATTGATCAAGGTGGGGTTACGTGGCGCCTTTGTGCGTCGTTGAACACAAGCGAAATGCTGCGAAGTTGCAGCTATGGCGAACTTTTAATCTAAACAAAACCCAAGGTCTAAGCGGTGCCCTAAGGGCTGTATATATGGAGAAAGTGGGGGAATTTCGTGTCCCTTGGTGGAGGGTCCAAATCAACCCTAACTCTTGTTTCCCCACATACGGACTCTAAAACAGCCTATACTTAAGTATTTCGAAATTACATGGGCTGGCCCAATAATAAGGTGACGCAGCACCTAGAATAGCCTATGGACGAATATTATGAAGTGGCATCTTGTATATTTCGTCCAAGGCCTCATGCACTCATTAGGGTGGCTTCAAAGTCCTGGAATCATCACTTGTAACTCCGTTCTTGTTCTCCTTGCGCATGCCAACATCTCCATGCTTGAACTTGCTCCAAGGTTCATCTTTCTTGTCCATGGTAGGCCCTTCATTTGTAAGCAAAACAAATGTATCCAATTTAGGCAGCATCATATTCTCATGAACATTGGAATCGTTACCAAGAAACGAAAGTACGATAATTCAATTGGCGTCGTGAGCTCTAGTAATTGGTCCGGTATGTATAGCAGCAGGGCTGTGGGTGTAACAATGGTATTGATGTCCTCATCATCCTCCCCTTCTTGAAATGAAGTCGTCCTCGACGGAAGCTCATCTTCCTCACCCAAATAAGGCTTCAAATCTGCAATGTTAAAAGTGGGACTAACCCCAAAATCTGCAGGCAGCTCAAGTTTATATGCATTATCATTTATTTTCTCTAACACCTTAAATGGACCATCAAAGCGTGGCATTAGCTTTGATTTTCGCAAATTAGGAAACCTATCCTTACATAAATGTAACCAAACAAGATCTCCGGTGCAAAGACAACATGTTTTCTACCCTTATCTCCAGCAAGTTTATATTTAGCATTCATCGCTCAATGTTTTCCTTAGTTAACTCATGCATTTTAAAATCAATTCAGCACGTTCTTTAGCATCAAAATTAACCTTCTCCGAAGATGGAAGAGGCAACAAATCAATAGGTGCACGAGGTAGGAAGCCATACACAATTTCAAAAGGGCACATCTTAGTAGTAGAATGCAATGAGCGATTATAAGCAAATTCAATATGAGGCAAGCATTCTTCCCACATTTTCTTATTATTCTTCAAAACAGCCCTAAGCATAGTAGACAATGTTCTATTGACTACTTCAGTTTATCCATCGGTTTGGGGGTGACAAGTAGTACTAAAAGCAGTTTAGTCCCCAACTTAGCCCATAAACATCTCCAAAAGTGGCTAAGAAATTTAGTATCACGATCTGAAACAATAGTATTTGGCACACCATGCAAGCGAATAATTTCACGAAAGAACAAATCAGCAACATTAACAAAGATCATCGCTTTTATGACATGGTATAAAGTGTGCCATTTTCGAGAATCTATCCACGACAACAAATATGCTATCCCTCCCTTCTTTGTTCGAGGTAAACCTAATACAAAGTCCATAGATATATCCTCCCAAGGAACACTAGGCACGAGCAAAGGCATATATAAACCATGAGGATTGAGTCGTGACTTAGCTTTTTGACATGTAGTGCAGCGAGCTACAAAGCGCTCAACATCCGTCTTAACTTTGGCCAAAAGAAATGTGTAGCAAGTATATCCTCCGTCTTCTTGGCGCCAAAGTGTCCCATTAATCCTCCTCCATCGCCTCCTGCAACAACAAAAGACGAACAGAGCTAGCAGGAATGCATAGCTTGTTAGCACGAACACAAAACCATCATTAATAACAAACTTGTTCCATGTTCTTCCCTCTTTACAATTCTGCATTACATCTTTAAAATCAGCATCATGCACATATTGATCTTTGATGGTCTCCAAACCAAATATTTTGAAGTCAAGTTGTGAAAGCATAGTATATCGACGAGACAAAGCATCAAGAATAACATTTTCTTTACCCTTCTTGTGTTTAATGACATAAGGGAAAGTCTCAATGAATTCAACCCATTTAGCATGTCTACGATTCAGTTTAGCTTGACTTTTAATATGTTTCAAAGATTCATGATCGAGAATGTATAACAAATTCTTTGGGCCATAAATAATGTTGCCATGTCTCTAAAGTCCTAACAAGAGCATATAATTCTTTGTCATAAGTAGAATAGTTCAGACTAGGCCCACTCAATTTTTCGAGAAAAGTATGCAACAGGTTTGCCATCTTGTAATAACACACCTCTAATCCAATTCCACTAGCATCACATTCAAGCTCAAAAGTCTTATTAAAGTCGGGAAGTTGGAGTAAAGGAGCATGTGTCAACTTATCTTTCAATACCGTGAAGGCTTCTTCCCATGCGGTACCCCAAACAAAAGGCACATCCTTCTTTGTAAGCTCATTGAGAGGTGCAGCAATGGTGCTAAAGTCTCTCACAAAACGCCTATAGAAACCAGCTAGTCCAAGAAAACTCCTCACTTGTGTGACCGTTTTGGCTGCGGCCAACTCTCAATAGCTTCAATCTTGTATTTATCAACTTCAATTCCTGTGGAGTAACAACATAGCCAAGAAAAGATACTCGGTCGGTGCAAAGGTGCACTTCCCAAGGTTACCAAACAAGCGTGCATCACGTAGAGCATTAAAAACAACACGTAAATGTTCCAAATGTTCTTCCAAAGATTTGCTATAAATCAGTATATCATCAAAGTAAACTACCACAAATCGTCCAATGAAAGCACGTAAAACTTCGTTCATTAATCTCATGAAAGTACTAGGTGCATTAGTTAACCCAAAAGGCATGACTAACCACTCATATAATCCAAACTTAGTTTTAAATGCTGTTTTCCATTCATCTCCCAATTTCATACGAATTTGATGGTATCCACTCATAAATCAACTTTGGAGAATATTGTAGAGCCACTTAATTCATCAAGCATATCATCTAGCCTAGGAATAGGATGGCGATAACGAATAGTAATATTATTAATGCCTCTACAATCAACACACATACGCGACGTACCATCCTTTTTAGGCACTAGTATAATAGGAACAACACAAGGACTAAGAGATTCGCGTATATAACCTTTGTCGAGCAGCTCCTGTACTTGACGCATAATCTCCTTCGTCTCCTCTGGATTGATGCGGTATGGTGCACGGTTGGGTAGCGATGCACCGGAATTAAGTCAATTTGATGCTCAATCCCTCGAATAGGTGGTAATCCGGTGGCACGTCTTGTGGGAAGGCGTCGTGAACTCCTGCAAAATGTTAGTGACAGCGGGGGGCAAAGAGGAAAACACGTCCTCGAATGAAAATAATGCCTCTTTGCACACAAAAGCATAGCAAACAGATTTGCTAGAATCTAGCTCATCAATATCAGATTTGGTGGCAAATAAACATGCACTTTTCAGTTTAATTTCGAAGCAACATTAGATGGTTTATTATTAGGCTTCATTTGTTGCTCAAATTCTTTTGCCACAATCTGATTTTCACTCTTATTTTCTCCTGTTTTGCTTTATTAGCTCTATTAATACCATCTTTCAAAATGGAATCAGGAGTCATAGGAAGCAAAGTAATATTTTATCCTTGTGAACAAGAGTATCTGATTGTTTCTACCATGGTGTACAAAATTTTTATCAAATTGCCATGGTCTACCAAGTAATAAGGAACATGCTTGCATAGGTACCACATCACAATCAACATAATCAGCATATGTAGAGATACTAAAATGCACACGAACAATACGTGTTACCTTAACCTTGCCGCTGTTGTTGAACCATTGGATGTAGTAAGGATGTGGATGTGGTCTTGTGGTGAGAGAAAGCTTCTCCACCATATCCATGCTAGCCAAGTTGTTGCAGCTCCCTCCATCTATGATGACGCGAATAGAACGTTCCTTCACAACTCCTTTGTATGGAACAAGTTATGCCTCTGATTTTGCTCAGCTTGTGTAACCTGCACACTCAAAACACGTTGAGCAACTAAACATTCATACATGTCGGCATCTTGACAACCATGTATTGCGTCTCAAGATCGTAATCATCTCCACCGTGTTCTTCATGTGTAATAAGAGCCAAAGTCTCTTCATCATAGTCACTAGCGGACTCATACCCACCATCCTCGTTAGCAATCATCACACGCTGAGATTGGCATTCTCTCAGAAAATGTCCTCTTCCCTTACAACGACGACAAATAATATCACTTGTGTGCCCTGTTGACGCCATGGAAGAAGAAGAGCTGTGTGTAGGCCCAAGCAGTGTGCTCTTGGCGGATAGTGGTGGTTGTGCCTGCTTTCTTGTATCACGGTTGGAGGTGGCAGCCGGCGGAGGTGCGGTGTAGTAGAGCGTGTGGAAGTAGATGATGCACGGTGTCCATGATGAAGGTCGACCTGCGAGAAAAGTTAGTCCGCGCCAACGCTTTGTCGATCCTGCACTTCACGTTCAGCTTTACAAGCAAGATGGAATAATCGGTGATATTATTATAATCCTTGTAGTCTAGAATGGTTTGAATCTCTCTATTTAATCCACCCGAAAACGTGCAAGCATAGCTTCATTCTCCTCAACAATACCACATCTAATCAAGCCAGTTTGTAATTCCGATAATATTCTTCTACGAATTTTTCCTTGTCTTAAGCGCTGCAATTTTGAAGTAATTCACGCTGATAATATGGTGGAACCCAACGAGTGCATAGCAGTTTTCAAAGCAGCCCAAGTAGCTGGAACAGGATATAATCTACAATGTTCGACCACCAAACACATGCAAAGCTAGTGAAAGCACAAACAATGACGGGAACACGTCTCTCCTCGGGATATTGTAAACATGTAAATCGTTGTTCAGTTTCTAACTCCCAAGTAAGATATATATCAGGAACATATCTACCCTCAAATGGTGGAATATTCAATTTCAGTTTAGGGAGATGGTCATGATCTCGTACTGAAGGGGAGCCCAACATTGCCATTGTTTGCATGTGGGCGACACGGTGGTTGTGGTGCTGGTGGTTGCACGTAGTTCGATGTTGATCAACCTCATCCTCGTAAGCTCTCACATAATCATCCTCCCCACCGCAGCAGCAGGAGCCACGAAGTATCAACAGCAGAACCCGCAGCTTGGCGGTGAAGAGGGACACGGGAAGCTCGGCGGAGGGCTGTTTCGCGATGTGGAGGTAGTCCATGTTGTTGTAGTAGAGGTGCGTTAGGTGCAGCGGTGGTGGTGGTGGTAGGCGCGAGCAATTCATTAAACTTGTTATCGAGCTTTGTTTGAACGCCTTCTCAATGCCATCTATCTTCTCCATGGCCTCTTCAAATCTATTTAGCACATCGTCTACACCTGCCCACTCATCATTTGTTGAAACTTATCATGTAGCGCTTTGTTTGTCATGTTCTCCCGGTCGGTCTAAATCGCTTGTGATCCTGCCATGGTTAGCAGCAATAGAAACACACAAGAATATGATTGACAGACTACTAGGAAGTGGTGGTGGTGGTGTGGTGGGCGGTCACAAATCCGTCAAGCAAATCTCAAATTCTTACCAGTTCTTACCCAGAAGAAAGCGGTGATCGGCAACCGATGTAGTCAAAACTCTCAAAGCTTGGATAGAGCGATTACGGGGAGAGTCAAGCGCACGATGTAGATGTATGTGGGCGGGAAGGCTTATAATATGGTAGCAAAAGGGTCAGCAATAATCAATTCGAGATGCAAAGTTGAATAAGCGCTCAACGACAAGATCTTGTCTGGTCCTAGGCTAGACCGTGCTAGAGACGCGAGCCTAGAACACTAACAAAATCACGGCTGCTGCACGGAAACAACGGAAAAGCACACTGAATACTTATTTTTTCGCTCTTTTTTTTTGCTTTTTTTTTTTTTTTGCTTTTTTTTTTTTTTGAAAAATCACTATAATGGCGAGTGTCTCAAAACTCTTCCCAGGTCAAACCGACAGGATGGGCACGAAATTTTTCGACAAATTTTTTTTTTTTTCGCGGACCCAAAAGCTGAAGCGGGTCAAAAAACTTTCTATAATGGCGATCGTCTCAATACGCTTAGAAACACCTAAAAATAGGATAGCCGAAAAATTTTTCGACAAGTGCGTTTTGGAAAATTTTGGGCCTAAACGGAGGGTGGTTTCAGACTCTTTTTTTTGTTCAAACCTACTCGGCAAGGAAAACACAAATCGGAAACTAGATGGATCTCAAAACAAACCTAATATGCAAGGAACTTCGGATTGGTGGTGGATATATGGTGGTGGTATATGACAGCGGTGGTGGTATATGGTAGCGGTGGTGGTATATGGATACGGATTGGTGGTGGTATATGGATACGGATTCAGGCGGTGGCGGATAAGCAATGGTGGTAGATGGCAAGGCGATGATGATGGTGCGGCGGCGTGACAACTTATGACTAGAACTCGAAACTCTAAAGACTAGACTCTAAGACCAAAGAACTTGACACGACGATGCAACCGCAAATTCAACAAAGCAAAAACCTAAAAAGATTATGCAAAGGCTCAGATTGGTTCGGATATGATGAACTAACCCTAATTTTTTGTGGCTTTTTCGTGGACTTTAGGTATGAAGAACAGACTCGATCTAATCGACGAAAAACTGTAAATCTCACCGAGCAACCTGAAATTCTGATACCACTTGATAGAGGCAAAGGTGTCCGTCTTTCGATGAGATGTTGGTTTTCGCTTTGGAGGAAGTCGACTTTGGCGATCCGACTACTGAGCGTCGAGGGCGTCGCGCCTTAGCAATCGCTAAACCAACTCCGAGAGGTTATTGACCACGCGAGCACACGATCAACGACCACGAGGGTGCATTTCCGTGAGCAAGCGAAGAACAAGCAAGAAACTGAGATTGCAATCTGGATATTGCGAATATAAGATGAAAGCTTTATTGATCAAGGTGGGGTTACTGTGGCGCTTTATGCAGTCGTTGAACACAAGCGAAACGCGAAGTTGCAGCTATGGCGAACTTTTAATCTAAACAAAACCCAAGGTCTAAGCGGTGCCCTAAGGGCTGTATATATGGAGAAAGAGGGGAATTTCGTGTCCCTTGGTGGAGGGTCCAAATCAACCCTAACTCTTGTTTCCCACATACGGACTCTAAAACAGCCTATACTTAAGTATTTCGAAATTACATGGGCCTGGCCCAATAATAAGGTGACGAGCACCTAGAATAGCCTATGGACGAATATTATGAAGTGGCATCTTGTATATTTCGTCCAAGGCCTTATGCACTCATTAGGGTGGCTTCAAAGTCCTGGAATCATCACTTGTAACTCCGTTCTTGTTCTCCTTGCGCATGCCAACATCTCCATGCTTGAACTTGCTCCAAGGTTCATCTTTCTTGTCCATGGCAGGCCCTTCATTTGTAAGCAAAACAAATGTATCCAATTTAAGCAGCATCATATTCTCATGAACATTGGAATCGTTACCAAGAAACGAAAGTACTGATAATTCAATTGGCGTCTTGCGAGCTCTAGTAATTGGTCCGAGATGTATAGCAGCAGGGCTGTGGGTGTAACAATGGTATTGATGTCCTCATCACGGTCATCTGCCACAATCGGCTCGGTCTTCTTTGGAATACACCGTGATTCAGTCTAAGGAAGCGAGTCGATGATTCGCGGTGGTGGTGGTGGCGGTGGGTTGTTGTTGTTGTTGTTCTGCACCAATGTTTGAATCGGGGTATTCTCTGCTGGATCAATTGGGTGATCTCTCGCGGAAAACGAATCCGGGTCGCGTCTCGGAGGCATCGATGGGTTTAGAAAAGGAGAAAAGTAGAATAGAATGAGGTCTAAGGAATCACTACCCAATGCACATGAGCAAAAACACACAAAATCACTTCATTCAATCAAACAAGGGCTTACAACGATCTAACTATCGCAAAAGTGCGTGTACTATAATGTTTACATGGAGGTAATACTACTAATATGTGGGGGACTTCTACTAATTTGAACCGGTGGAAGACTCCATGATGTCTGCTCCAGCTTCGTCTTCAAAGTCGGGTTCACTTGGATCCGAATCGGTGTCGTCGATGTTAATGTAGTCGCTTGGGTATTCGACATCTTGGTCTTCATTCCTGAGTGCCAACTTCTTCTTGAGTTCTTGATCTCGTACTTAAGATCATTATTGTGTCTTGCCGAGCTACGATCTCGTCCATGTAGTCCTTGCGTGTAGTCTTTAGTTCTTCTTCCATTCGATGATCCTTCCTTTGTCTTCGCAATTCCAACATGTCATTGCATTTTGTTCTCCTGGCGTCGAATGTGCTGATTTAACTCTGGATGAATGCTGCAATGGATCTATCCTTCTTGGTGTTGACGACGTCCAGTTGTCATCTCGGCGTCATAAATCTGGTAGATGGTATCCTTGAGGTCTTCTTGATAAACTTCCCCAATGCGTCCCATGGTGATGTGAGCTGCCATGCTCTTTCCCAGACTCCAAGTGGGTGCACTGAAAACACTATCTATAGGCTTGGTGATTGGGGCGAATGTCCTTCCTGGAACGTGAGCATGAATCTTCCAGCGCTCCTCTTCAGGCAGAGTGGCGTTGAAAGTCCCGGTGAAGCTTGGTAGTCCAATGTTCAGGTACTTAGTAACTTCCTTCAAGTGAAATCCAAAAGGTGTGCCTTCATCCGGTTGGGTGTACTTGATCTTCGCGTCCGTCATCCTAAAGAGAGTAGAAAAGATGAGGAGTTAGAAAATGGGAAGAGAGTAGTGATCTATGGCTTTAACTTAGTGGTCGTGTCCTCTGATCGGCGTGTGCTCGATACCATTCTCTGTGGCGACCAGACCGAATGGATCCGATCTCTGTGCTCGGTGTCATCCTGGATCGATAATCTGACACCACCAAGATGCCTTGAAGGATTTATTGCGAGTAGCAATCACACACTTATTACATCGTTGTCCACAAGGGAACTTATTACAATAATATGGCTTAAGGCCATCTAATAATAACAATGGAAGGCTTGGAAGATAAGCGAGTCCATCAACTCCAACGGCATCACTTGAGTATAGAACCACGACCTAACACCTTACTAAATAAATGCGAAAAAGTCTCATAACGTGAAAGTTGCAGCCAAAACGGGTCAACACATGGAATATCTTTGGCAATGTAACACATAAGAGAAATGAAGGAATAAGCCTATACTACATGCATATATGGCTGGTGGTAAGGCTCTCTGATTTACATTGCATAAAGCTGATTTTCCCTACATCAAAGGAATAGTTTTATTTAACTATCATGGTGGTTGTTAAACATTGAGAATGGTTGACACATCCTCAATCCCAATTAAAAGTACTCATCAAAACCCAACAACTTTTATTAGAGGTAACATGTTGAGATTCACATGATATTCAATTACGAGATACTCAAAACGTCCATAACAGGGACACGGCTAATCATGATTAGTTTATACACTCTGCAGAGGTTTGCGCACTTTTCCCCACAAGACTCGATCGCCTCCGCTTGGTTCTCGCACTTCATGGTGTTTGAGAAACGGATGACCGAGACATAGTCTTTCAGAAGCGCTAGCACCTTACATGTGGGTAGACCGTACCAACCTACATCCCCTACATCAGCTAGCCTACCCGTAAGAGTTCGCACAACTTAGTCAACTACGCCAGAGCCCATAATTGGCTTGTGGCTGCACACGGAAGTTTCGGTTTGAATAATCTTATGATCCCTTAGAGCACGGGTGGCGGTCCAAGAAATCTGAGCAAGTCTGATAGAAACCAGTGCCTCAATCCACCCAGATGTGTGTTTAGGTTGCCACCTTAGATAAACCATTAATTAACAATCTCACATCATCATGGATATTCACTCACCCAATCCACGTCTACTAGCATAGCATGGCGTAATAAGCAAACGTAGAAGTAACTCCCAAGGTTTCATAAGTAAAACAGTAATAGGTACTACCTCAATCTACTTCCCATCCCACAATTTAATTAGATCCTAATCATGCAAGTGTTTGAGGAATAGATCTAATGCATAAAAACTGGGTATGAGAAGAGTATGATCAAAGTGTTACTTGCCTTGCTGATGATCCGCGAGACCTAGAGATTCGAAGTAACAAGCGGCGCACTCCGGGTGATCTAACGCAGACAAACAACAAGCATACAATAAGTACTCATCTAATGCACAGGGAAATCTCGAATAAAAGATCTAACCAGAAAGTTCAACTTAAGAACCCTGGTTGCAAAAGAATCGAATCGAAATAAACATCGAAAGTCGAAACTCGAGAGAGAACGACTCGGTTTTGCAAATCTGAAACTAGGTCAAAATTTCACAGTAGCAAAACTCTGTGAAAGTAGGTTAGTCGGAACGGCGGTTTCGTTACGAAACTCCAGGCGCTTGAATCACCTGATTCCGATAAGCGGCGAGAAATAAAACAGATTTGAAAATCGGATCTGAAATCGAATCGAGAAAAATAATGGATTAAATCCGATTAAAAGAAAAACGACGAACGGTTTAAATAGCGGACGTTCGTTAACGAATCGAATCCAACGAACACGTTCATTGAAGCGAGCGGTTCGGTGAACGTTCGTTAAATAAGAAAACCGAAAAAAATAAAACCAATCTAGGGTTTTTTAAAAAAACCGAACATCTTTTTTTTTATAAAACCGGATCGGTTTATTAGGGGAAAACCGGATCGGGGCGGGGCTACCTCCGGTGATCGCCGGCGGGGCTCCGGGCGGCGGGCTAGGGGTCGGCGGCGGGGTCGGGAGGGCGGGTCAGGGTCGGACTCGGGCGTCGGCGTCGGCGGCAATGAGCCAGCGGCTCGGCTTAGGCTTACAGCGGTGAGGTGAGGGAGAGGGAGGGGAGGGCGGGTTATTAAGGGGGGCAGGCGCCTTGGGGAAGGGGGGGGCGCCAGGGTGGAGGCGGACTCAGGCGGCGGCCAGGCAAGCGTCTTGGCGGGCTCCGGCCTGAGGGAGGGAGAGGCAGGCGGCGGGCGGGGGTCAAAGGCGGGTCACTGGCAGTGGCCTCGGCCTCGGCAGGCGTTTTTTAAATAAAATTAAACCAAACAATTAAATAAAATACCAAATGAATTCGATTTAAATAAAACAAATTTTTCCCGACTCCTAAAATGAGTCGAACAAAATGAACTTTAAAAGCAGCAAACATGCGTAAATTTTTAAATGCTCATTTTGCCTAAGCAAAATAAATCTTTCAAAACCAAATTTGATTTATTTATAAAATCTTCATTTTCCTAATTGTTGGGAAAGTCATATTATTCCCTCTCTTTAATATTTTATAGGAAAAACTTTATGAAGATAATTAAATAAATCAAATGATCCTATTTTCAAAATTTGAGAAATCCCAAATATGAAAATAATGAAACTTCCAGCTCTCTCCGGGGTCCTTGAGTTGCGTGAAATTTCCTAGGATCGGAAAAATGCGAGAAAATATGATATGCATGATGACCTAATGTATAACATTCCAAATTGAAAATTTGGGATGTTACAAATCAAATGGGATTTATTGGATAGAATTAAACACAACTCTGAAGATTGGGATCTCGACGAATGTAAGGAGTCAGGTATGACACCTAAGTTTGATTGTGTTGAATCTTTTATGGATACCGATGTTTTTCGTAAGTTTAGCACTAAATATGGACTTGACTCTGAGATAGTAGCTTCTTTCTGTGAATCTTTTGCTGCGTATGTTGATCTCTCTAAACAGAAGTGGTTTAAATATCATCCTCCGATAGAAGTAAAAGTAGTTGCACCTATTAAAGTTGAAGAAAAGACTATCACTTATAATGATCCTATTGTTCCTACTTCTTTTGTTGAGAAACCACCTTTCCCTGTTAGAATAAAGGATCATGCTAAAGCTTCAACTGTGGTTCGTAAAAGCAATATTAGAACTTATACACCTCCTGAGCAAATTAACGTTGAACCTAATATTGCTATTGTTAAACATCTCTTGTCTGATAATATCGATGGGCATGTTATTCATTTCTGTGATGAAACTGCTAGAATTGCCAAACCTTGTGCTAAAGATAAACATAGACCTGTGGTAGGCATGCCTATTATTTCTGTTAAAATAGGAGATCATTGTTATCATGGCTTATGTGATATGGGTGCTAGTGCTAGTGCAATACCTTTTGACTTATACAAAGAAATTATGCATGATATTGCACCCGCTGAGTTAGAAGATATTGATGTTACAATTAAACTTGCCAATAGAGATACTATTTCACCAATGGGGATTGTTAGAGATGTTGAAGTCTTGTGTGGGAAAACTAAATATCCTGTTGATTTTCTTGTTCTTGGTTCTCCTCAAGATAGCTATTATCCCATTATATTTGGTAGACCCTTCTTGAACACTGTTAATGCTAGGATAGACTGCGAAAAGGATGTTGTGGTTCTTCTTGGGTGATAGAGGCAAAGGTGTCCCGATGTTTCGATGAGATGGTGGCTATCGTTTCTGTGGGAGTCGACCTTGACGATCCGACTACGATCGTGCGAGACGTCGCGCCTTAGCAATCGCTAAACCAACTTCCGAGGGTTATTGACCACGCGAGCACGATCAACGACCACGAGGGCCTGTTTCCTGCGAGCAAACGAAGAACAAGCAAGAAACTGAGATTGCAATCTGGATATTGCGAATATAAGATGAAAGCTTTATTGATCAAGGTGGGGTTCTGGCGCTTTGTGCAGTCGTTGAACACAAACGGCACAGCGAAGTTGCAGCTATGGCGAACTTTTAATCTAAACAAAACCCAAGGTCTAAACGGTGCCCTAAGGGCTGTATATATGGAGGAAGAGGGGGAATTTCGTGGCCCTTGGTGGAGGGGTCCAAATCAACCCTAACTCTTGTTTCCCCACACATACGGACTCTAAAACAGCCTATACTTAAGTATTTCGAAATTACATGGGCCTGGCCCAATAATAAGGTGACGCAGCACCTAGAATAGCCTCGGGACGACATTTATGAAGTAGCATCTTGTATATTTCGTCCAAGGCTTCATGCACCCATTATGGTGGCTTCAAAGTCCTGAAATCATCACTTGTAACTCCGTTCTTGTTCCCCTTGCATGGCATTATCTCCATGCTTGTTCTTGCTCAATGTCCATCCTTCTCCAAGCTAGGGCCTTCATTTGTAAGCAAAACAAATGTATCCAATTTAGGCAGCATCATATTCTCATGAACATTAGAATCATTACCAAGAAACGAAAGTACACGATAATTTAATTGGCGTCTTGCGAGCTCTAGTAATTGGTCCAAGATATGTAGCATGGGGGATGTGGGTGTAACAATGGTATTGATGTCCTCATCATCCTCCCTTCTTGAAATGAAGTCGTCCTCGACGGAAGCTCATATTCCTCACCCAAATAAGGCTTCAAATCTGCAATGTTAAAAGTGGGACTAACCCCAAAATCTGCGAGGCAGCTCAAGTTTATATGCATTATCATTTATTTTCTCTAACACCTTAAATGGACCATCAACACGTGGCATTAGCTTTGATTTATGCAAATTAGGAAACCTATCCTTACGCAAATGTAACCAAACAAGATCTCCGGTGCAAAGACAACATGTTTTCTACCCTTATCTCCAAAGAAGTTTATATTTAGCATTCATACGCTCAATGTTTTCCTTAGTTATCTCATGCACTTTTAAAATCAATTCAGCACGTTCTTTAGCATCAAAATTAACCTTCTCCAAGATGGAAGAGGCAACAAATCAATAGGTGCACGAGGTAGGAAGCCATACACAATTTCAAAAGGGCACATCTTAGTAGTAGAATGCAATGAGCGATTATAAGCAAATTCAATATGAGGCAAGCATTCTTCCCACATTTTCTTATTATTCTTCAAAACAGCCCTAAGCATAGTAGACAATGTTCTATTGACTACTTCAGTTTATCCATCGGTTTGGGGTGACAAGTAGTACTAAAAGCAGTTTAGTCCCCAACTTAGCCCATAAACATCTCCAAAAGTGGCTAAGAAATTTAGTATCACGATCTGAAACAATAGTATTTGGCACACCATGCAAGCGAATAATTTCACGAAAGAACAAATCAGCAACATTAACAAAGATCATCGCTTTTATGACATGGTATAAAGTGTGCCATTTTCGAGAATCTATCCACGACAACAAATATGCTATCCTCCCTTCTTTGTTCGAGGTAAACCTAAAACAAAGTCCATAGATATATCCTCCCAAGGAACACTAGGCACAGTGCAAAGGCATATATAAACCATGAGGATTGAGTCGTGACTTAGCTTTTTGACATGTAGTGCAGCGAGCAACAAAACGCTCAACATCCGTCTCATCTTTGGCCAAAAGAAATGTGTAGCAAGTATATCCTCCGTCTTCTTCACGCCAAAGTGTCCCATTAATCCTCCTCCATGCGCCTCCTGCAACAACAAAAGACGAACAGAGCTAGCAGGAATGCATAGCTTGTTAGCACGGAACACAAAACCATCATTAATAAAGAACTTGTTCCATGTTCTTCCCTCTTTACAATTCTGCATTACATCTTTAAAATCAGCATCATGCACATATTGATCTTTGATGGTCTCCAAACCAAATATTTTGAAGTCAAGTTGTGAAAGCATAGTATATCGACGAGACAAAGCATCAAGAATAACATTTTCTTTACCCTTCTTGTGTTTAATGACATAAGGGAAAGTCTCAATGAATTCAACCCATTTAGCATGTCTACGATTCAGTTTAGCTTGACTTTTAATATGTTTCAAAGATTCATGATCGAATGTATAACAAATTCTTTGGGCCATAAATAATGTTGCCATGTCTCTAAAGTCCTAACAAGAGCATATAATTCTTTGTCATAAGTAGAATAGTTCAGACTAGGCCCACTCAATTTTTCGTAAAAGTATGCAACAGGTTTGCCATCTTGTAATAACACACCTCTAATCCAATTCCACTAGCATCACATTCAAGCTCAAAAGTCTTATTAAAGTCGGGAAGTTGGAGTAAAGGAGCATGTGTCAACTTATCTTTCAATACCGTGAAGGCTTCTTCCCATGCGGTACCCCAAACAAAAGGCACATCCTTCTTTGTAAGCTCATTGAGAGGTGCAGCAATGGTGCTAAAGTCTCTCACAAAACGCCTATAGAAACCAGCGAGTCCAAGAAAACTCCTCACTTGTGTGACCGTTTTGGGCTGCGGCCAACTCTCAATAGCTTCAATCTTGGCTTTATCAACTTCAATTCCTGTGGAGTAACAACATAGCCAAGAAAAGATACTCGGTCGGTGCAAAAGGTGCACTTCCCAAGGTTACCAAACAAGCGTGCATCCGTAGAGCATTAAAAACAGCACGTAAATGTTCCAAATGTTCTTCCAAAGATTTGCTATAAATCAGTATATCATCAAAGTAAACTACCACAAATCGTCCAATGAAAGCACGTAAAACTTCGTTCATTAATCTCATGAAAGTACTAGGTGCATTAGTTAACCCAAAAGGCATGACTAACCACTCATATAATCCAAACTTAGTTTTAAATGCTGTTTTCCATTCATCTCCCAATTTCATACGAATTTGATGGTATCCACTACGCAAATCAACTTTGGAGAATATTGTAGAGCCACTTAATTCATCAAGCATATCATCTAGCCTAGGAATAGGATGACGATAACGAATAGTAATATTATTAATGCCTCTACAATCAACACACATACGCGACGTACCATCCTTTTTAGGCACTAGTATAATAGGAACAGCACAAGGACTAAGAGATTCGCGTATATAACCTTTGTCGAGCAGCTCCTGTACTTGACGCATAATCTCCTTCGTCTCCTCTGGATTGGTACGGTATGGTGCGCGGTTGGGTAGCGATGCACCGGAATTAAGTCAATTTGATGCTCAATCCCTCGAATAGGTGGTAATCCGGTGGCACGTCTTGTGGGAAGACATCGTGAACTCCCGCAAAATGTTAGTGACAGCGAGGGGCAAAGAGGAAGGCACGTCCTCGAATGAAAATAATGCCTCTTTGCACACAAAAGCATAGCAAACAGATTTGCTAGAATCTAGCTCATCAATATCAGATTTGGTGGCAAATAAACATGCACTTTTCAGTTTAATTTCAGAAGCAACATTAGATGGTTTATTATTAGGCTTCATTTGTTGCTCAAATTCTTTTGCCACAATCTGATTTTCACTCTTATTTTCTCCTGTTTTGCTTTATTAGCTCTATTAATATCATCTTTCAAAATGGAATCAGAGTCATAGGAAGCAAAGTAATATTTTATCCTTGTGAACAAGAGTATCTGATTGTTTCTACCATGGTGTACAAATTTTTATCAAATTGCCATGGTCTACCAAGTAATAAGGAACATGCTTGCATAGGTACCACATCACAATCAACATAATCAGCATATGTAGAGATACTAAAATGCACACGAACAGAGACGTGTTACCTTAACCTTGCCGCTGTTGTTGAACCATTGGATGTAGTAAGGATGTGGATGTGGTCTTGTGGTGAGAGAAAGCTTCTCCACCATATC
Source organism: Aegilops longissima (assembly GCA_021605205.1). Lineage (NCBI taxonomy): Eukaryota > Viridiplantae > Streptophyta > Magnoliopsida > Poales > Poaceae > Aegilops > Aegilops longissima. The sequence goes on along the minus strand of JAHIAM010005489.1, from coordinate 33,054 downwards.
CATGCTAGCCAAGTTGTTGCAGCTCCCTCCATCTATGATGACACGAATAGAACGTTCCTTCACAACTCCTTTGTATGGAACAAGTTATGCCTCTGATTTTGCTCAGCTTGTGTAACCTGCACACTCAAAACACGTTGAGCAACTAAACATTCATACTGTCGGCATCTTCAGCAGCCATGTATTGCGTCTCAAGATCGAATCATCTCCACCGTGTTCTTCATGTGTAATAAGAGCCAAAGTCTCTTCATCATAGTCACTAGCGGACTCATACCCACCATCCTCGTGAGCAATCATCACACGCTGAGATTGGCATTCTCTCGCAAAATGTCCTCTTCCCTTACAACGAGGACAAATAATATCACTTGTGTGCCCTGTTGACGCCATGGAAGAAGAAGAGCTCTGTGTAGGCCCAGCAGTGTGCTCTTGGCGATAGTGGTGGTTGTGCCTGCTTTCTTGTATCACGGTTGGAGGTGGCAGCCGACGGAGGTGCGGTGTAGTAGAACGTGTGGAAGTAGATGATGCGTGTGGTGTCCATGATGAAGGTCGACCTGCAGAAAAGTTAGTCCGCGCCAACGCTGTCGATCCTGCACTTCACGTTCAGCTTTACAAGCAAGATGGAATAATCGAGTGATATTATTATAATCCTTGTAGTCTAGAATGGTTTGAATCTCTCTATTTAATCCACCCGAAAACGTGCAAGCATAGCTTCATTCTCCTCAACAATACCACATCTAATCAAGCCAGTTTGTAATTCCTGATAATATTCTTCTACGAATTTTTCCTTGTCTTAAGCGCTGCAATTTTGAAGTAATTCACGTTGATAATATGGAGGAACCCAACGAGTCGCATAGCAGTTTTCAAAGCAGCCCAAGTAGCTGGAACAGGATATAATCTACAATGTTCGACCACCAAACACATGCAAAGCTAGTGAAAGCACAAACAGCGAAGCAGAACACGTCTCTCCTCGTGATATTGTAAACATGTAAATCGTTGTTCAGTTTCTAATTCCCAAGTAAGATATATATCAGGAACATATCTACCCTCAAATGGTGGAATATTCAATTTCAGTTTAGGGAGATGGTCATGATCTCGTACCTGAAGGGAGCCCGAACATCGCCATGATTTGCATGTGGACGACCTGGTGGTTGTGGTGCTGGTGGTTGCACGTAGTTCTGATGTTCATCAACCTCATCCTCGTAAGCTCTCACATAATCATCCTCCCCCGCCGCAGCAGCAGGAGCCACGAAGTATCAACAGCAGCACCAGCAGCTTGGCGGTGAAGAGGGACACGGGAAGCTCGGCGGAGGGCTGTTTCGCGATGTGGAGGTAGTCCGTGTTGTTGTAGTAGAGGTGCGTTAGGTGCAGCGGTGGTGGTGGTGGTAGACGCAGCGAGCAATTCATTAAACTTGATATCGAGCTTCGTTTGACGCCTTCTCAATGCCATCTATCTTCTCCATGGCCTCTTCAAATCTATTTAGCACATCGTCCACCTGCCCACTCATCATTTGTTGAAACTTATCATGTAGCGCTTTGTTTGTCATGTTCTCCCGGTCGGTCTAAATCGACTTGTGATCCTGCCATGGTTAGCAGCAATAGAAACACACAAGAATATGATTCGACGGACTACTAGGAAGTGGTGGTGGTGGTGTGGTGGGCGATCACAAATCCGTCAAGCAAATCTCAAATTCTTACCAGTTCTTACCCAAGAAGAAAGGTGATCGGCAACCGATGTAGTCAAAACTCTCAAAGCTTGGATAGAGCGATTACGGGGAGAGTCAAACGCACGATGTAGATGTATGTGGAGCTGGGAAGGCTTATAATATGGTAGCAAAAGGGTCAGCAATAATCAATTCGAGATGCAAAGTTGAATAAGCGCTCAACGACGCAGTCTTGTCTTTGGTCCTAGGCTAGACCGTGCTAGAGACGCGAGCCTAGAACACTAACAAAATCACGGCGCTGCACGGAAACAACGGAAAAGCACACTCTGGAAATTTTTTTTTCTCTTTTTTTTTTTGTTTTGCTTTTTTTTTTTTTGCTCTTTTTTTTTTTTTTTTTGCGAAAAATCACTATAATGGCGAGTGTCTCAAAACTCTTCCGAGGTCAAACTGACAGGATGGGCACGAAATTTTTTCGACCAAAATTTTTTTTTTTTTTTGACGGGACCCAAAAGCTGAAACGGGTCAAAAAACTTTCTATAACTTGATCGTCTCAATACACTTAGAAACACTTAAAAACAGGATAGCCAGAAAATTTTTCGACAAGTGCGTTTTCGAAAAATTTTGGGCCTAAACGGAGGGTGGTTTCCAGACTCTTTTTTTTTTTTTGTAGCTTTTTCGTGGACAATAGGTATGAAGAACAGACTCGATCTAAACTACGAAAAACTGGAAAATCTCACCGAGCAACCTGGAAATCTGATACCACTTGATAGAGGCAAAGGTGTCCCGATGTTTCGATGAGATGGTGGCTATCGTTTCTGTGGGAGTCGACCTTGACGATCCGACTACGATCGTGCGAGACGTCGCGCCTTAGCAATCGCTAAACCAACTTCCGAGGGTTATTGACCACGCCGAGCACGATCAACGACCACGAGGGCCTGTTTCCTGCGAGCAAGCGAAGAACAAGCAAGAAACTGAGATTGCAATCTGGATATTGCGAATATAAGATGAAAGCTTTATTGATCAAGGTGGGGTTCGTGACGCCTTTGTGCAGTCGTTGAACACAAACGAAATGCACGCGAAGTTGCAGCTATGGCGAACTTTTAATCTAAACAAAACCCAAGGTCTAAACGGTGCCCTAAGGGCTGTATATATGGAGGAAGAGGGGAATTTCGTGGCCCTTGGTGGAGGGGTCCAAATCAACCCTAACTCTTGTTTCCCCACACATACGGACTCTAAAACAGCCTATACTTAAGTATTTCGAAATTACATGGGCCTGGCCCAATAATAAGGTGACGCAGCACCTAGAATAGCCTCGGGGCGACATTTATGAAGTAGCATCTTGTATATTTCGTCCAAGGCTTCATGCACCCATTATGGTGGCTTCAAAGTCCTGAAATCATCACTTGTAACTCCGTTCTTGTTCCCCTTATGCATGGCATTATCTCCATGCTTGTTCTTGCTCAATGTCCATCCTTCTCCAAGCTAGGGCCTTCATTTGTAAGCAAAACAAATGTATCCAATTTAGGCAGCATCATATTCTCATGAACATTAGAATCATTACCAAGAAACGAAAGTACCTGATAATTTAATTGGCGTGCGCGAGCTCTAGTAATTGGTCCAGTATATGTAGCAGTAGGGGATGTGGGTGTAACAATGGTATTGATGTCCTCATCATTGGGCGCCATGGTCGATGGCGCCGTCGAAGGCAAAGGCGGTGATGAAGATGACGTGCTGCACACGCCTTCAGGTTCACGCAAGAGCCCCCCTACGTGGCGCGCCAAAGATGTTGTGGGAAACCACGGCCGCCTATGGGACCAGAGGGCCCCTTGCTGGTTCGGTAGGGGGAGGTCACATTGCAAAAAGAGCAGACGATCGTGGGGCAGCACGGGAGAGATCACACAGGCAATTTTACCCAGGTCCGGGCTGCCGTGAGGCGTAAAACCCTACTCCTGCTTTGGTGAATTGATGGTGGAAAGGTGGTGGTGGAGCATAGTACACTTGCCCGGTAGGGGTTACCTTAGGCGGCAGTGTCTACGCGCGTATGGGGGTGTGAGTTATCCCACCTTCTAACCCTTTCTCCGGTTGCCATGGGCCTCCTTTTATAGATTAAGGGGTCACCACAATGGCAAAGTGGTCATTACGCACTGATAAGATAGAAAACAGTGCTATCATACCTAACTCTGCAGGCTGACAGGGTGCATTAAATGCACCGCTCAATGTCAAATTGTTGGTCGCCCGGCAAGCCTTGCCGGGCTATCTCGCCAGCTCCACGCCTGCTCCCTTGACACATCGCTGGACGGGTGTCATCTGTAGGCTTTCTCTATAGACAGAGGCTGCAATGTGGCGAATGGTTGCCGCTTAGTCACTCTGCGGCTTGACACCGCACTGATTGACGACATGGGTTGTGGCGGAGTAGTTGATGAGGTGGTTTTGTCTTCGTGAGTCCCAGTAGGCCCTGCCGGGATGTCTTAGTCGTCTGCTTCTGGGGGTGATCCTGCCCTTGTCGAGCTCACCTGCCCGACAAGGGAGGCTTTTCTCCTGGTGGTATCTTGCTCTTCTGGCTTGATCTTGGTCCCTTTGATCTGCATGTTGGTTCTTCGATGCTCTTGGTTCCTTGCACTCTGACTTGGGTTGGAGCCTTAGTCTTGCTCCCGTGTCTATGCATAGTATGGGCAACCGACCAGGGTTTGTTGCACCGGCATCCTCTCCCCAAGATTGTGCAACGTGTTCATGATCAAGTTCCTAAAAAATCATTATATCGTTCCTAAGGGAGATGATCTTAGTGGGAGGAAAATAATTGGAAATAAAAGCATCTTTACACTTATTCCATGAATCAATACTCTTTTTAGGCAAAGATGAAAACCAAGTTTTAGCACGATCTCGTAGTGAGAACGGAAATAGCTTCAATTTAACAATATCATCATCCACATTTTTTCTTTTGCATATCACACAACTCCACGAAAGTGTTTAGATGGGATGCGACATCTTCACTAGGAAGACCAGATAATTGTTCTTTCATAACAAGATTCAACAAAGCGGCATTAATTTTGTAAGTTTCCGTACTAGTGGCGGGAGCAACCAGAGTACTAATAAAATCATTATTATTAGTGTCGGAAAAGTCACACAACTTAGTATTTTCTTGACACATCGTGACAAAGCAAGCAATCTAGCACACAAGCAAACTAAAAGACAAATGAAAGAAGGGCGAACAAAAAGGCAAATATTTTGTATTTTTCTGAAATCGTTTTAGAAGTGGGGGAGAGGAAAATGAGAGGCAAATAACAAATAATGTAAGTGCAAGAGATGAGAGTTTATGATGGGTACTTGGTAGGCTTGATGTAGTACCTCCCCGGCAACGGCGCCGAAAATTCTTCCTGCTACTTCTTGAGCCTGCATTCAGTTTTCCCTTGAAGAGGAAAGAGTGATGCAGCACAATAGAGATAAGTATTTCCCTCAGTTAAGAACCAATGTATCAATCCAGTAGGAGGCACAAGCAAGTCTCCAATATATGCATCTGCACAAACTAACAAACACTTGCACATAACGTGAAAAAGGGGATTGACAACTTGGTTCTTAACTGAGGGAAATACTTATCTCTACTTTGCTGCATCACCCTTTCCTCTTCAAGGGAAAAATCAACGCAAGCTCAACAAGTAGCAGGAAGAATTTCTGGCGCCGTTGTCGGGGAGGTTCTACATCAAGCCTAGCAAGTACACATCATAAAATCTCATCTCTTGCACTTACTTTAGTTTCCATTTGCCTCTTGTTTTCCTCTCACCCACTTCTAAAACGTTTATAGGAAAACACAAAAAAAATTTCCTTTTTATTCGCCCTTCTTTCATTCGTCTTTTCGTTTGCTTTTTGTTTGCTTGCGTGCTATATTGGTTTCTTGCCATTATGTCTGAATCTGGGGAGGTTATCATTGAAAAAGATAGTAATAATCTTGAGGGAAGTATTAATGATTTTGCTAATAATGATCCGCATAAAGAAGAACATACTATTATGCACACTAAAAAACTCCGTGTTGGTAGCGGAAATATTATTGGAAAAGGGGTGATTCGAGATTTCTTTACTTATGCTGATACGTTACCTATGCTAGGAGGATCAATCCTTAATAAAACAATTAGCCTTGCGGATGCAATATCTTTGCTTACAGTTGGATTTTAAAGACAATTTGTTCACATGCATCTATGCATACAAAGGCTTTTGCTAGAATTTTCCAATATTCATGATCCTTCCGTTAAATGAGTCACCACTATATTTTTAGCTCACGAGTTTAGGTTCATCATGAAAGAAGCCGGTGAAATATTTGCTCATTATAATATTAATGGTGGTTTTCCTCCTATAGAAGAGATCCTTTTTAATCAAGAAGAAACTAGGAGATTACAATATCCGGATTATGCTGCTTACAATGAAAACTTAAGAAAGAAGGTCCCTACCGATGTTTTGATTGACAAAATTTCTGAGCTCAATGATAATTTTGCTATACAAAATAATCGATTAGGGTTTGTGCTTACAGATAGACTTAGGGTGTTCAATCAAAGGAATGTTTACAATGAGGAGATAATTATCAATCACAAAGGGCCAAAAAAAAGGAACCTATTCCTCCCAAATTTGATCTTATAGATCCTTGCCCTATTAAATTTAGCCCCTTTTGATTATTTTTGCTTGCCACAAAGAAAGCTTGTTGCTGAAAGGAGGGAGTATTAGATGAGCATGGATCATCTCCCTCACTTTTATTACAATACCTAGATCTATGTTTTATGCCTAACTAGGGGCGTTAAACAAAAGCGCTTGTTGGGAGGCAACCCAATTTTATTTTTATGTTTTTTGTTTTTGGTTATGTTTTTCAACAAATACACATTAATACTTCTATAGTAATTATGTTTTGGTGTTTTAATTAGTGTTTGAGCCAAGTAAGACCTTTTGGATGGTCTATGGTGAAAGTTGATGTGATCTTGCTGAAAAACAGAAACTTTTACGCCCGGTAATAGAATTGATCCAAGCTGCTGGAACTTGATAAATTCTTGATTTTTTTACACAAGATTGATATAAAAAAAATTCTAGATTGTCCTAATTTTTCAAAAGTTTTGGAGTTACAAAAGTATACAAAGTTTCCAGATTACTACAAACTATTATGTTTTTGACAGATTCTGTTTTCTATGTGTTGTTTGCTTATTTTGATGAATCTATGGGTAGTATCGGGGGTTATGAACCATGGAGAAGTTGGAGTACAGTAGATATAACACCAATATAAATGATGAGGACATCAATACCATTGTTACACCCACAGCCCCTACTGCTACATATACTGGACCAATTACTAGAGCTCGCGCACGCCAATTAAATTATCAGGTACTTTCGTTTCTTGGTAATGATTCTAATGTTCATGAGAATATGATGCTGCCTAAATTGGATACATTTGTTTTGCTTACAAATGAAGGCCCTAGCTTGGAGAAGGATGGACATTGGAGCAAGAACAAGCATGGAGATAATGCCATGCAAGGGGAACAAACGGAGTTACAAGTGATGATTTCAGGACTTTGAAGCCACCATAATGGGTGCATGAAGCCTTGGACGAAATATACAAGATGCTACTTCATAAATGTCGTCCCGAGGCTATTCTAGGTGCTTCGTCACCTTATTATTGGGCCAGGCCCATGTAATTTCGAAATACTTAAGTATAGGCTGTTTTAGAGTCCGTATGTGTGGGAAACAAGAGTTAGGGTTGATTTGGACCCTCCACCAAGGGCCACGAAATTCCCCCTCTTCCTCCATATATACAGCCCTTAGGGCACCGTTTAGACCTTGGGTTTTGTTTAGATTAAAAGTTAGCCATAGCTGCAACTTCGCATGCCGTTTGTGTTCAACGACCGGACAAAGGCGTCCACAGAACCCCACCTTGATCAATAAAGCTTTCATCTTATATTCGCAATATCCAGATTGCACTCTCAGTTTCTTGCTTGTTCTTCGTTTGCTCGCAGGAAACAGGCCCTCGTGGTCAGGTTGATCGTGCTCCGGCGTGGTCAATAACCCTCGGAAGTTAGTTTAGCGATTGCTAAGGCGCGACGTCTCGCACGATCGTAGTCGGATCGTCAAGGTCGACTCCCACAGAAACGATAGCCACCATCTCATCGAAACATCGGGACACCTTTGCCTCTATCAAGTGGTATCAGATTTCCGGGTTGCTCGGTGAGATTTTCCAGTTTTCGTAGTTTAGATCGAGTCTGTTCTTCATACCTATTGTCCACGAAAAAGCCACAAAAAAATTAGGGTTAGTTCATCATATCCGAACCAATCTGAGCCTTTGCATAATCTTTTTAGGGTTTTTGCTTTGTTGAATTTGCGGTTGCATCGTCGTGTCAAGTTGCTGGTCTTAGAGTCTAGTCTTTTAGAGTTTCGAGTTCTGGTCATAAGTTGTCACGCCGCTGCCGCACCATCATCATCGCCTTGCCATCTACCACCATTGCTTTTCCGCCACCGCTCTGAATCCGTATCCATCTACCACCACCAATCCGTATCCATATACCACCACCGCTACCATATACCACCACCACTGTCATATACCACCACCATATATCCACCACCAATCCGAGTTTTTCTCATATTAGGTTTGTTTCCGAGATCCATCTAGTTTCGATTCGTGTTTCCTTGCCGAGTAGGTTTGGAAGAAAAAAAAAAGTCTGAAACCACCCTCGTTTAGGCCCAAAATTTTCAAAACGTACTTGTCAAAAATTTTCGGCTACCCTATTTTTAGGTGTTTCTAAGTGGATTGAGACGATCGCCGTTATAGAAAGTTTTTTGACCCGTTTCGGTTTTGGGTCCGGCGGTCAAAAAAAAAATTTTTGGTCGAAAAATTTCGTGCCCATCCTGTCGATTTGACACAGGAAGAGTTTTGAGACACTCGCCATTATAGTGATTTTTCGAAAAAAAAAAGCAGCGCAAAAAAAAAAAGCAGCGCAAAAAAAAAAAAAGCGAAAAAAAAAATTTCAGTGTGCTTTTCCGTTGTTTCCGTGCAGCGCCGTGATTTTGTTAGTGTTCTAGGCTCGCGTCTCTAGCACGGTCTAGCCTAGGACCAAAGACAATCTGCGTCGTTGAGCGTTTATTCAACTTTGCATCTCTGAATTGATTATTGCTGACCCTTTTGCTACCATATTATAAGCCTTCCCAGCTCCACATACATCTACATCGTGCGTTTGACTCTCCACAGTAATCGCTCTATCCAAGCTTTGAGAGTTTTGACTACATCGGTTGCCGATCACCGCTTTCTTCTTTGGTAAGAACTGGTAAGAATTTGAGATTTGCTTGACGGTTTGTGACCGTCCACCACACCACCACCACCACTTCCTAGTAGTCTGTCGAATCATATTCTTGTGTGTTTCTATTGCTGCTAACCATGGCAGGATCACAAGCCGATTTAGACCGACCGGGAGAACATGACAAACAAAGCGCTACATGATAAGTTTCAACAAATGATGAGTGGGCAGGTGGACGATGTGCTAAATAGATTTGAAGAGGCCATGGAGAAGATAGATGGCATTGAGAAGGCGTTCGAAACGAAGCTCGATATCAAGTTTAATGAATTGCTCGCGCGTCTACCACCACCACCACCGGCTGCACCTAACGCACCTCTACTACAACAACACGGACTACCTCCACATCGCGAAACAGCCCTCCGCCGAGCTTCCCGTGTCCCTCTTCAGCCTGGCCAAGCTGCTGGTGCTGCTGTTGATACTTCTGTGGCTCCTGCTGCTGCGGCGGGGGAGGATGATTATGTGAGAGCTTACGAGGATGAGGTTGATCAACATCAGAACTACGTGCAACCACCAGCACCACAACCACCAGGTCGTCCACATGCAAATAATGGCGATGTTCGGGCTCCCCTTGAGTGCGAGATCATGACCATCTCCCTAAACTGAAATTGAATATTCCACCATTTGAGGGTAGATATGTTCCTGATATATATCTTACTTGGGAATTAGAAACTGAACAACGATTTACATGTTTACAATATCCCGAGGAGAGCGTGTTCTGCTGCTGTTTGTGCTTTCACTAGCTTTGCATGTGTTTGGTGGTCGAACATTGTAGATTATATCCTGTTCCAGCTACTTGGGCTGCTTTGAAAACTGCTATGCGTACTCGTTGGGTTCCTCCATATTATCAACGTGAATTACTTCAAAATTGCAGCGCTTAAGACAAGGAAAAATTCGGTGAAGAATATTATCGGGAATTACAAACTGGCTTGATTAGATGTGGTATTGTTGAGGAGAATGAAGCTATGCTTGCACGTTTTACGGGTGGATTAAATAGAGAGATTCAAACCATTCTAGACTACAAGGATTATAATAATATCACTCGATTATTCCATCTTGCTTGTAAAGCTGAGCGTGAAGTGCAGGATCGACAGTGCGTTGGCGCGAACTAATTTTTCTGCAGGTCGACCTTCATCATGGACACCACGTGCATCATCTACTTCCACACGTTCTGCTACACCGGCACCTCCGTCGGCTGCCACCTCCAACCGTGATACAAGAAAGCGGGCACAACCACCACTATCTCGCCAAGAGCACACTGCTGGGCCTACAGAGCTCTTCTTCTTCCATGGCGTCAACAGGGCACACAAGTGATATTATTTGTCGTCGTTGTAAGGGAAGAGGACATTTTATGAGAGAATGCCAATCTCAGCGTGTGATGATTGCTACGAGGATGGTGGGTATGAGTCCGCTAGTGACTATGATGAAGAGACTTTGGCTCTTATTACACATGAAGAACACGGTGGAGATGATTACGATCTTGAGGCGCAATACATGGCTGCTGAAGATCTTGACAGGTATGAATGTTTAGTTGCTCAACGTGTTTTGAGTGTGCAGGTTACACAAGTGAGCAAAATCAGAGGCATAACTTGTTCCATACAAAGGGAGTTGTGAAGGAACGTTCTATTCGCGTTATCATAGATGGAGGAGCTGCAACAACTTGGCTAGCATGGATATGGTGGAGAAGCTTTCTCTCACCACAAGACCACATCCACATCCTTACTACATCCAATGGTTCAACAACAGCGGCAAGGTTAAGGTAACACGTCTGTTAGTGTGCATTTTAGTATCTCTACATATGCTGATTATGTTGATTGTGATGTGGTACCTATGCAAGCATGTTCCTTATTACTTGGTAGACCATGGCAATTTGATAAAAATTCTGTACACCATGGTAGAAACAATCAGTATACTCTTGTTCACAAGGATAAAAATATTACTTTGCTTCCTATGACTCCTGATTCCATTTTGAAAGATGATATTAATAGAGCTAATAAAGCAAAACAGGAGAAAATAAGAGTGAAAATCAGATTGTGGCAAAAGAATTTGAGCAACAAATGAAGCCTAATAATAAACCATCTAATGTTGCTTCTGAAATTAAACTGAAAAGTGCATGTTTATTTGCCACCAAATCTGATATTGATGAGCTAGATTCTAGCAAATCTGTTTGCTATGCTTTTGTGTGCAAAGAGGCATTATTTTCATTCGAGGACGTGCCTTCCTCTTTGCCCCTACTGTCACTAACATTTTGCAGAGTTCGCGATGTCTTCCCACAAGGCGTGCCACCGGATTACCACCTATTCGAGGGATTGAGCATCAAATTGACTTAATTCCGGTGCATCGCTACCCAACCGCGCACCATACCGTACCAATCCAGAGGAGACGAAGGAGATTATCGTCAAGTACAGGAGCTGCTCGACAAAGGTTATATACGCGAATCTCTTAGTCCTTGTGCTGTTCCTATTATACTAGTGCCTAAAAAGGATGGTACGTCGCGTATGTGTGTTGATTGTAGAGGCATTAATAATATTACTATTCGTTATCGTCATCCTATTCCTAGGCTAGATGATATGCTTGATGAATTAAGTGGCTCTACAATATTGTCCAAAGTTGATTTGCGTAGTGGATACCATCAAATTCGTATGAAATTGGGAGATGAATGGAAAACAGCATTTAAAACTAAGTTTGGATTATATGAGTGGTTAGTCATGCCTTTTGGGTTAACTAATGCACCTAGTACTTTCATGAGATTAATGAACGAAGTTTTACGTGCTTTCATTGGACGATTTGTGGAAGTTTACTTTGATGATATACTGATTTATAGCAAATCTTTGGAAGAACATTTGGAACATTTACGTGCTGTTTTTAATGCTCTCGTGATGCACGTTTGTTTGGTAACCTTGGGAAGTGCACCTTTTGCACCGACCGAGTATCTTTTCTTGGCTATGTTGTTACTCCACAGGAATTGAAGTTGATAAAGCCAAGATTGAAGCTATTGAGAGTTGGCGCAACCCAAAACGGTCACACAAGTGAGGAGTTTTCTTGGACTCGCTGGTTTCTATAGGCGTTTTGTGAGAGACTTTAGCACCATTGCTGCACCTCTCAATGAGCTTACAAAGAAGGATGTGCCTTTTGTTTGGGGTACCGCACGGGAAGAAGCCTTCACGGTATTGAAAGATAAGTTGACACATGCTCCTTTACTCCAACTTCCTGACTTTAATAAGACTTTTGAGCTTGAATGTGATGCTAGTGGAATTGGATTAGGAGGTGTGTTATTACAAGATGGCAAACCTGTTGCATACTTTTCTGAAAAATTGAGTGGGCCTAGTCTGAACTATTCTACTTATGACAAAGAATTATATGCTCTTGTTCGGACTTTAGAGACATGGCAACATTATTTATGGCCCAAAGAATTTGTTATACATTCGATCATGAATCTTTGAAACATATTAAAAGTCAAGCTAAACTGAATCGTAGACATGCTAAATGGGTTGAATTCATTGAGACTTTCCTTATGTCATTAAACACAAGAAGGGTAAAGAAAATGTTATTCTTGATGCTTTGTCTCGTCGATATACTATGCTTTCACAACTTGACTTCAAAATATTTGGTTTGGAGACCATCAAAGATCAATATGTGCATGATGCTGATTTTAAAGATGTAATGCAGAATGGTAAAGAGGGAAGAACATGGAACAAGTTCGTTATTAATGATGGTTTTGTGTTCGTGCTAACAAGCTATGCATTCCTGCTAGCTCTGTTAGTCTTTTGTTGTTGCAGGAGGCGCATGGAGGAGGATTAATGGGACACTTTGGCGTGAAGAAGACGGAGGATATACTTGCTACACATTTCTTTTGGCCAAAGATGAGGCGGATGTTGAGCGTTTGTTGCTCGCTGCACTACATGTCAAAAAGCTAAGTCACGACTCAATCCTCATGGTTTATATATGCCTTTGCTGTGCCTAGTGTTCCTGGGAGGATATATCTATGGACTTTGTTTTAGGTTTACCTCGAACAAAGAAGGGAGGATAGCATATTTGTTGTCGTGGATAGATTCTCTAAAATGGCACACTTTATACCATGTCATAAAAGGGATGATCTTTGTTAATGTTGCTGCTTTGTTCTTTCGTGAAATTATTAAACTTGCATGGTGTGCCAAATACTATTGTTTCAGATCGTGATACTAAATTTCTTAGCCACTTTTGGAGATGTTTATGGGCTAAGTTGGGGACTAAACTGCTTTTTAGTACTACTTGTCACCCCAAACTGATGGACAAACTGAAGTAGTCAATAGAACATTGTCTACTATGCTTAGGGCTGTTTTGAAGAATAATAAGAAAATGTGGGAAGAATGCTTGCCTCATATTGAATTTGCTTATAATCGTTCATTGCATTCTACTACTAAGATGTGCCCTTTTGAAATTGTGTATGGCTTCCTACCTCGTGCACCTATTGATTTGTTGCCTCTTCCATCTTCGGAGAAGGTTAATTTTGATGCTAAAGAACGTGCTGAATTGATTTTAAAAGTGCATGAGATAACTAAGGAAAACATTGTGCGTATGAATGCTAAATATAAACTTGCTGGAGATAAGGGTAGAAAACATGTTGTCTTTGCACCGGAGATCTTGTTTGGTTACATTTATGTGAGGATAGGTTTCTAATTTGCGCAAATCAAAGCTAATGCCACGTCTTGATGGTCCATTTAAGGTGTTAGAGAAAATAAATGATAATGCATATAAACTTGAGCTGCTGCAGATTTTGGGGTTAGTCCCACTTTTAACATTGCAGATTTGAAGCCTTATTTGGGTGAGGAATATGAGCTTCCGTCGAGGACGACTTCATTTCAAGAAGGGAGGATGATGAGGACATCAATACCATTGTTACACCCACAGCCCCTCTTGCTACATATCTTGGACCAATTACTAGAGCTCATGACGCCAATTAAATTATCGGTACTTTCGTTTCTTGGTAATGATTCTAATGTTCATGAGAATATGATGCTGCCTAAATTGGATACATTTGTTTTGCTTACAAATGAAGGCCCTAGCTTGGAGAAGGATGGACATTGGAGCAAGAACAAGCATGGAGATAATGCCATGCGCAAGGGGAACAAGACGAAGTTACAAGTGATGATTTCAGGACTTTGAAGCCACCATAATGGGTGCACGAAGCCTTGGACGAAATATACAAGATGCTACTTCATAAATGTCGTCCCGAGGCTATTCTAGGTGCTCGTCACCTTATTATTGGGCCAGGCCCATGTAATTTCGAAATACTTAAGTATAGGCTGTTTTTAGAGTCCGTATGTGTGGGGAAACAAGAGTTAGGGTTGATTTGGACCCCTCCACCAAGGGCCACGAAATTCCCCCTCTTCCTCCATATATACAGCCCTTAGGGCACCGTTTAGACCTTGGGTTTTGTTTAGATTAAAAGTTCGCCATAGCTGCAACTTCGCGTGCCGTTTGTGTTCAACGACTGGACAAAGGCGTCCACAGAACCCCACCTTGATCAATAAAGCTTTCATCTTATATTCGCAATATCCAGATTGCACTCTCGGTTTCTTGCTTGTTCTTCGTTTGCTCGCAGGAAGCAGGCCCTCGTGGTCGTTTGATCGTGCTCGGCGTGGTCAATAACCCTCGGAAGTTGGTTTAGCGATTGCTAAGGCGCGACGTCTCGCACGATCGTAGTCGGATCGTCAAGGTCGACTCCCACAGAAACGATAGCCACCATCTCATCGAAACATCGGGACACCTTTGCCTCTATCAATAAATTTAGAAGGAGTTCACAAGAGTACCTAAAGTGGTGATTTATTTTATTATACTAACGAATCTTACGAGCTTTCTGTTGAGTTTTGTGTTGTGAAGTTTTCAAGTTTTTGGTAAAGATTTGATGGACTTTGGAATAAGGGGTGGCAAGAGCCTAAGCTTGGGGATGCCCAAGGCACCCCAAGGTAATATTCAAGGACAACCAAGCGTCTAAGCTTGGGGATGCCCCGGATGGCATCCCCTCTTTCGTCTTCAATTCATTGGTAAATTTATTTGAGGCTATATTTTTATGGGGTAATTGGTTTTATACCCTTAGTTGTGTCCCCCTCGTTAGGATTGACCCTAGTTTCTGAAAACACGTGGTCTTGTCCAACCCACTTTCGCGTCTTGTTCTTTTGTCCTTTGACCGTTTGACCGTCACTTTGAAAACTTCATAACTAATCCATACTAAATCAGAAAAATGAAAATAAGATACCAAAATGTTCAGAAAAATATCACTTGTATGTCAATGTCACCTGCATTCATGACAAAAGTGTTGGTAAGTGCCAGTCTAAGTTTTACTCTTATCATACCACCATGAACAGTAAAGTCTGAAAAAATTCAAAAAAAAGTTGGTGGCAAAGAATGACAAATGTTTTAAGTGCTTGCCAAGTTTCATCAGGGAATGACATTCATGGAAGTTGTGGCAAAAAACAATCAACAATAGAAAATAGATTTTTTTTGCCACGACTTCCACGAATGTCATTCCCTGATGAAACTTGGCAATCATTTAAAACATTTGTTATTCTTTGCCACTAACTTTTTTTTGAATTTTTGAATTTTTTAGATTTTACTATTCATGGTGGTATGATAAGAGCTAAAACTCGGATGGGCACTTACTAACACTTTTGTCATGAATGCAAGTGACGTTGACATACAGGTGATGTTTTTCTGAACATTTTGGTATCTTGTGTGCATTTTTCTGATTTAGTATGAATTAGTTATGAAGTTTTCAAAGTGATGATCAAATGGTCAAACGACAAAAGCACAAGACGCCAAAGTGGGATGGGCAAGACCACGTGTTTTCAGAAACTAGGGTCAATCCTGACGAGGGGGACACAACGAAGGGTATAAAACCAATTATCCCTATTTTTATTCACCACATGATATGTGTTTTGCTTGGAGCGTCTTGTATGATATGAGTCTTTGCCTTTTAGTTTGCCACAATCATCTTTGTTGTACACACCTTTTGAGAGGGACACACTTTAATCGCGAATTTATTAGAATACTCTATGTGCTTCACTTATATCTTTTGAGCTAGGCAGTTTGCTCTAGTGCTTCACTTATATCTTTTTTAGAGCACGGTGGTGGTAGAAATTGTTAAACTTTCATGCTTCACTTATATTATTTTGCGAGTCCTCAAACGGCATGGTAATTTGCTTAGGTTATGAATTTAGTCTTAATATGATGGGCATCCAAGAGGGATATAATAAAAACTTTCATATAAGAGCAGTGAATATATGAGAAGTTTGATTCTTTGCATTTGTTTTGAGATATAAAGATGGTGATATTAGAGTCATGCAAGTGAGTAATTATGGATTGGTAGAAATACTTGTGTTAAAGTTTGCGATTCCGTAGCATGCACATATGGTTAACCGTTATGTGATGAAGTCGGAGCATGATTTATTCTTTGATTGTCTTCCTTATGAGTGGCGGTCTGGGACGAGCGATGGTCTTTTCCTACCAATCTATCCCTTTAGGAGCATGCGTGTAGTACTTTGTTTCGATGACTAATAAATTTGTGCAATAGGTATGTGAGTTCTTTATGACTAATGTTGAGTCCATGGATTAAACACACTCTCACCCTTCCACCATTTCTAGACTCTCTAGTACCGCGCAACTTTCACCAGTGCATTAAACCCACCATATACCTTCCCTACAAAAAAAGACACATCTGGGACATTTTGGGCCGAACGAATTTTTTTCTTTCATGCGTATGACACTTCTATGACGATAACTGTGACAAAACCTGGTATCATCATAGATGTGGTGGGCTCCTACTTCTATGACAAAAAATCATGACAGAAAAAATGGGTTTTTGGCCCTCGGCTGGATGGAGACGCACCTGCATGACATTCTTTGGTCCGTCCATGACGGAAAAATCATGGTAGAAGCGAGGGCAAGGAAAATTTCGGGGAGTTCCTAGTTACGGTGGGTGGTCGGGGTCGTACGCGTGTGTGTGCGAGACGTTGCGCTCTAACTGAACCCGAGCGAAGCGTTGGGCTCTAACTGAACCCGAGCGATTGTACTAGCTACGTCACTGAAC
The DNA here is from genome assembly GCA_021605205.1 of Aegilops longissima. Taxonomy (NCBI): domain Eukaryota; kingdom Viridiplantae; phylum Streptophyta; class Magnoliopsida; order Poales; family Poaceae; genus Aegilops; species Aegilops longissima. The sequence goes on along the minus strand of JAHIAM010005489.1, from coordinate 16,015 downwards.
CCCGATCGATCCTTGCTGCTAACTGAACCTGATTGAGGGATTCCTTCGCTATTGCTGCTAATGATAACCCACAAGTATAGGGGATCGCAACAGTTTTCGAGGGTAGAGTATTCAACACAAATTTATTGATTCGACACAAGGGGAGCCAAAGAATATTCTCAAGTATTAGCAGTTGAGTTGTCAATTCAACCACACCGGATAACTTAGTATCTGCAGCAAAAGTAATATGATAGTAGTGGTAACGGTAACAAAAGTAACGGTAGCAAAAGTAATATTTTTGGTGTTTTGTAGTGATTGTAACAGTAGCGACGGAAAGGTAAATAAGCGAAGAACAATATGTGAAAAGCTCGTAGGCATTGGATCGGTGATGGAGAATTATGCCGGATGCAGTTCATCATGTAACAGTCATAACATAGGGTGACACAGAACTAGCTCCAATTCATCCATGTAATGTAGGCATGTATTCCGAATATAGTCATACGTGCTTATGGAAAAGAACTTGCATGACATCTTTTGTCCTACCCTCCCGTGGCAGCGGGGTCCAAATGGAAACTAAGGGATATTAAGGCATCCTTTTAATAGAGTACCGGAACAAAGCATTAGCACATAGTGAATACATGAACTCCTCAAACTATGGTCATCACCGGGAGTGGTCCCGATTATTGTCACTTCGGGGTTGCCGGATCATAACACATAGTAGGTGACTATAGACTTGCAAGATAGGATCAAGAACTCACATATATTCATGAAACCATAATAGGTTCAAATCTGAAATCATGGCACTCGGGCCCTAGTGACAAGCATTAAGCATAGCAACGTCATAGCAACATTAATCTCAGAACATAGTGGATACTAGGGATCAAACACTAACAAAACTAACTCGATTACATGATAGATCTCATCCAACCCATCACCGTCCGGCAAGCCTACGATGGAATTACTCACGCACGGCGGTGAGCATCATGAAATTGGTGATGGAGGATGGTTGATGATGACGACGGCGACGAATCCCCCTCTCCGGAGCCCCGAACGGACTCCAGACCAACCCTCCCGAGAGGTTTTAGGGCTTGACGGTGGCTCCGTATCGTAAAACGCAATGAATCCTTCTCCCTGATTTTTTTCTCCCCGAAAGCAAATATATAGATTTGGAGTTGAGGTCGGGGGAGATCCAGGGGGCCCACGAGGTAGGGGGGTGCGCCCTAGGGGGGCAGGCGCGCCCCCCACCCTCGTGGCTAGGGTGTGGGCCCCCTGGTCTTCATCTTTTGCAAGGATTTTTTATTATTTCCAAATAGACGTTCTGTGGAGTTTCAGGTCATTCCGAGAACTTTTGTTTCTGCACATAAATGACACCATTGAAAGTCTGCTGAAAACAACGTCAGTCTGGGTTAGTTCCATTCAAATCATTCAAGTTAGAGTCCAAAACAAGGGCAAAAGTGTTTGGATAAGTAGATACGATGGAGACGTATCAACTCCACCAAGCTTAAACCTTTGCTTGTCCTCAAGCAATTCAGTTGATAAACTGAAAGAGATAAAGAAAAACTTTTGCAAACTCTGTTTGCTCTTGTTGCTGTAAATATGTAAAGCCAGCATTCAAGTTTTCAGCAAAGATTATGACTAACCACATTTGCAGTAACTCTCAGGTCTCATGTTTACTCATATCAATGGCATAATCAACTAGCGAGCGATAATAATAAATCTCGGATGACAACACTTTCTCAAAACAATCATAATATGATATAACAAGATGGTATCTCACTAGCCCTTTCTGAGACCGCAAAACATAAATGCAGAGCACCTTTAAAGATCAAGGACTGACTAGACATTGTAATTCATGGTAAAAGAGATCCAATCATAGTCATACCCAATATAAATTAATAGTAATGAATGCAAATGACAGATGCGCTCTCCAGCTAGTGCTCTTTAATAAGAGGGTGATGACTCAACATAGAAGTAAATAGATAGGCCCTTCGCAGAGGGAAGCAGGGATTTGTAGAGGTGCTAGAGCTCGATTTTGAAATAGAGATAAATAGTATTTTGAGCGGCATACTTTCATTGTCAACATAACAACCAAGAGATGGCGATATCTTCCATGCTACACACATTATAGGCGGTTCCCAAACAAAATGGTAAAGTTTATACTCCCCCTCCACCAACAAGCATCAATCCATGACTTGCTCGAAACAACGAGTCTCTCCAACTAGCAACAGTCCCAGGGGGAGTTTTGTTTGCAATTATTTTGATTTAGTTTGCATAAAGCATGGGACTGGGCATCCCGATGACCAGCCTTTTTCTCGTGAATGAGGAGTGGACTCCACTCCTCTTGAGAATAACCCGCCTAGCATGGAAGATACAGACAACCCTAGTTGATACATGAGCTATTCGAGCATACAAAACAGAATCTCATTTGAAGGTTTAGAGTTTGGCACATACAAATTTACTTGGAACGGCAGGTAGATACCGCATATAGGAAGGTATAGTGGACTCATATGGAATAACTTTGGGGTTTAAGGATTGGATGCACAAGCATATTCCCGCTTAGTACAGTGAAGGCTAGCAAAAGACCGGAAGCGACCAACTAGAGAGCGACAACAGCCATGAACATGCATTAAAATTAATAAACATTGGATGCAAGCATGAGTAGGATATAATCCACCATGAACATAAACATCGTGAAGGCTATGTTGATTTGTTTTCAACTACATGTGTGAACATGTGCCAAGTCGAGTCACTTAAATCATTCAAAGGAGGATACCACCCCACTATACCACATCACAACCATTTTAATAGCATGTTGGCACGCAAGGTAAACCATTATAACTCATAGCTAATCAAGCATGGCATAAGCAACTATGATCTCTAATTGTCATTGCAAACATGTTTATTCATAATAGGCTGAATCAGGAACGATGAACTCATCATATTTACAAAAATAAGAGAGGTCGAGTTCATACCAGCTTTTTTCATCTCAGTCAGTCCCTCATATATCGTCATAATTGCCTTTCACTTGCATGACCGACCGATGTGAATAATAATAAGAGTGCACGTGCATTGGACTAAGCTAGAATCTGCGAGCATTCAATAAACAGGAGAAGACAAGGCAATATGGGCTCTTGGTTAAATCAGCAATAATGCATATAAGAGCCACTTCAATAATTTAATCATGGTCTTCTCCTATCGACCCCAAGGAAAAGAAAAGAAATAAAACTATTTACACGGGAAAGCTCCCAACAAGCAAAAGAAGAACATGAAATCTTTTTGGGGTTTCTTTTTAATTATTACTACTACAGCAAGAAAAGTAAACTAACTAAAAGCTACACTAATTTTTTTGGTTTTTCTTAAGGTTTATTAAACACACAAGAAGAAAGCGAGAAAAAGAAAATAAACTAGCATGGATAGTACAGTGAAAGAGTATGAGCACCGACATCTAGCAATGAGTGTGTGAACATAAATGTAATGTCGGTGAGAGATACGTACTCCCCCAAGCTTAGGCTTTTGGCCTAAGTTGGTTTATTGCCACGGATGGCCTGGCAGATATCCATAGTTGTAGCCAGGGTCGTACTGAGATGAAGAGGACTCTGACTGCCACTGGCTGGTAGTCATCTCCGGATCTCAAAAGTAATCAGACTATCGTGGAGGCTCAAATTATGGTTCCGGCTCCGGGGCTGGTGTAGGGTTCCGATGGCGTAAATGGCATGCACTTAACGAGATCTGAGACCCTCAAATAAATTAAACAAGGAAGGAGCAGGCAAGGTAATAGTCTCAGGGTGATGTTTATCAAGGAACAATTTGTATTTAAGCTCCCCTTCCTTGTTCTTAACAATAAAGTCATGCGCTACCATACTCTTATAATCTAAATAAGCATTGGGCAACAATTTTTCTTCTCTCTCATAGAGCCTAATAGGTATGTTATAATGTGTAGCAAGGCGTGAAGCATAAATACCTCCAAAGATGGGACCCTTAGTACGGTTCAAACTTAAACGTTTAGCAATAATACCGCCCATACTAACAGTGTTATCGGAAAATAAACCATGGAACAAAATGATAATATCAGGAACACTAAGGTTTCCACAGTTTCCGTGACCAATCAAGCAACGAATAGCAAATATGGCAAAGTAGCGTAAAACAGGAAAATGTATGCTAGTGATTCTTGCATCAGAAACCTTCCTGGTTCCCCCCACAGTAATGGTGTCAATAAACCCATCCACATCTTTATGATGTGGTTCATCTAAGGTACCCTCGAAGGGTATTTTGCAAACCTTGCAAAATTCATCTAGTGGCATCTTCTTAACAACATCATATAAATGAAACTCTACTGAAGGAGGTGTTTCTTTAGGAAAATAATAGAAGTTTTGCACAAAATTATTGGTGAGTAAGAGATACTGATGACGTTGGTTGCGGAGGAAGTCGGTGAGGCCAGCATTCTCAGCCAATGAATAGAAATCGTCATAAATCCCGACTTCTCTCAAGAAATCATCGGAAGGCCATTCACACGGCCGGACCTCCGCGGTGCGAGGCAAATTATATTTGGGCCTCTGTGCTTCCTCACCTTGCTTTCCTTCAAGCTTCGGCTCGATGAGCCCCTCAAAAATCTCTTCATTATTTTCTGAAAAATTCTGAAATTTTTAGTAACTTCAAATAAAAGTGAACCAAACTCCACAAAATTGATAGCAACTACTCCTACAAGTGCCTAGAAACTATATCATGCATTAGAACTACTTTGAACCATATAAATTTGACATGCAAGCTCAAGAACATGGTCACCTAGGCAGCACAAATTTGCAATGAATAGAGCACCAGAACAAAAACTAATTGGACCAATGGAGGAGTCACATACCAAGGAACAATTTCTCCAAGCAGTTTTGCAAGAGGTGCTTTGAGCAAGGAGATCGAAAATCGCAGCAAAATGAGCTAGAACTCGTGCTTGAGCTGGATATTGGTGTTTGTGGGAGGAAGAAGGAGTGTGTGGGTGTAGGAATAAGTGGAGGGGAGCCACCATGGGCCCACGAGGTAGGGGGGCGCGCCCAGGGGGGTAGGGCGCGCCCTCCACGCTCGTGGCCAGGTGCTTGCCCCTCCTGCTGTGTTCTCAGTGCCAGATATTCTTAAAAATTCTAGAAAAAATCATATTCCATTTTCAGGGCATTTGGAGAACTTCTATTTTCGGGGTATTTTTATATTGCACGGATAAATCAGAAAACAGACAGGAAAATACTATTTTTACTTTATTTCAACTAAATAACAGAAAGTAGTGAGAGGGTACAGAAGGTTGTGCTTTCTAGTTTCATCCATCTCATGCTCATCAAAAGGAATCCACTAACAAGGTTGATCAAGTCTTGTTAACAAACTCATTCCGAATAACATGGAACCGAAGAAATTACGAAAAACACTATGTTACCTCAGCGGGGATATGCACATCCCCTATAATAAGAATATCATATTTCTTCTTGACAGTAGGAAGAGGAAATTCAAAACCTCCAAATATAATCGATGGAATTTTTCCAATAGAATTGATACTATGAACTTGAGGTTGTTTCCTCGGAAAGTGTACTGTATGCTCATTACCATTAACATGAAAAGTGACATTGCCTTTGTTGCAATCAATAACAACCCCTGCAGTATTCAAAAAGGGTCTTCCAAGAATAATAGACATACTATCGTCCTCGGGAATATCAAGAATAACAAAGTCCGTTAAAATAGTAATGTTTGCAACCACAACAGGCACATCCTCAAAAATACCGATAGGTATAGCAGTTGATTTATCAACCATTTGCAAAGATATTTCAGTAGGTGTCAACATTTTCAAATCAAGTCTACGATATAAAGAGAGAGGCATAACACTAACACCGGCTCCAAGATCACATAAAGCAGTTTTAACATGGTTTCCTTTAATGGAGCATGGTATAGTGGGTACTCCTGGATCTCCTAGTTTCTTAGGTATTCCACCCTTAAAAGTATAATTAGCAAGCATGGTGGGAATTTCAGCTTCCGGTATCTTTCTTTTATTAGTGACAATATCTTTCATGTACTTAGCATAAGGATTCATTTTGAGCATATCAGTTAATCGCATACGCAAAAAGATAGGTCTAATCATTTCAGCAAAGCGCTCAAAATGATGAGGACATCAATACCATTGTTACACCCACAGCCCCTGCTGCTATACATACTGGACCAATTACTAGAGCTCGCGCACGCCAATTGAATTATCAGGTACTTTCGTTTCTTGGTAACGATTTCAATGTTCATGAGAATATGATGTTGCCTAAATTGGATACATTTGTTTTGCTTACAAATGAAGGGCCTACCGTGGACAAGAAAGATGAACCTTGGAGCAAGTTCAAGCATGGAGATGTTGGCATGCGCAAGGGGAACAAGAACGGAGTTACAAGTGATGATTCCAGGACTTTGAAGCCACCCTAATGAGTGCATGAGGCCTTGGATGAAATATACAATATGCCACTTCATAATATTCGTCAATAGGCTATTCTAGGTGCTGCGTCACCTTATTATTGGGCCAGACCCATGTAATTTCGAAATACTTAAGTATAGGCTGTTTTTAGAGTCCGTATGTGTGGGGAAACAAGAGTTAGGGTTGGTTTCGGACCCCTCCCTCAAGGGCCACGAAATTCCCTCCTCTTCCTCCATATATACAGCCCTTAGGGCGTCGTTTAGACTTTGGGTTTTGTTTAGATTAAAAGTTCGCCATAGCTGCAACTTCGCGTGCCGTTTGTGTTCAACGACCGCACAAAGGCGTCCACAGAACCCCACCTTGATCAATAAAGCTTTCATCTTATATTCGCAATATCCAGATTGCAATCTCAGTTTCTTGGTTGTTCTTCGTTTGCTCGCAGGAAATGCAGACCCTCGTGGTCGTTGATCGTGCTCTCGCGTGGTCAATAACCTCTCGGAGTTGGTTTAGCGATTGCTAAGGCGCGACGTCCTCGACGCGTCGTAGTCGGATCGTCAAAGTCGACTTCCTCCAAAGCGAAAACCAACATCTCATCGAAAGACGGGACACCATTGCCTCTATCAAGTGGTATCAGATTTCCAGGTTGCTCGGTGAGATTTTACAGTTTTTCGTAGTTTAGATCGAGTCTGCTCTTCATACCTATAGTCCACGAAAAAGCCACAAAAAAAATTAGGGTTAGTGTTCTATGCAAAAAAAAAGAGCAGCGCAAAAAAAAAGCAGCGCAAAAAAAAAGAGCGAAAAAAAAATTCCAGAGTGTGCTTTTCCGTTGTTGCCGCAGCAGCTCGTGATTTTGTTAGTCTTCTAGGCTCGCGTCTCTAGCACGGTCTAGCCTAGGACCAACACAAGATCTGTCGTTGAGCGTTTATTCAACTTTGCATCTCTGAATTGATTATTGCTGACCCTTTTGCTACCATATTATAAGCCTTCCCAGCTCCACATACATCTACATCTGCGTTTGACTCTCCCCGGTAATCGCTCCATCCAAGCTTTGAGAGTTTTGACTACACGGTTGCCGATCACCGCTTCTTCTGGGTAAGAACTGGTAAGAATTTGAGATTTGCTTGACGGATTTGTGATCTGTCCACCACACCACCACCACCACTTCCTAGTAGTCTGTTTAATCATATTCTTGTGTGTTTCTATTCCTGCAAACCATGGCAGGATCACAAGCCATTTAGACCGACCGGGAGAACATGACAAACAAAGCGCTACATGATAAGTTTCAACAAATGATGAGTGGGCAGGTGGAAGATGTGCTAAATAGATTTGAAGAGGCCATGGAGAAGATAGATGGCATTGAGAAGGCGTTCGAAACAAAGCTCGATAACAAGTTTAATGAATTGCTCGCGCGTCTACCACCACCACCACCGGCTGCACCTAACGCACCTCTACAACAACAACAACGACTACCTCCACATCGCGAAACAGCCCTTCGCCGAACTTCCCGTGTCCCTCTTCACTGGCCAAGCTGCTTTGGTGCATTGTTGATACTTCATGGCTCCCGTGCTGGCGATGTGGGGAGGATGATTATGTGGGAGATTACGAGGATGAGGTTGATCAACATCGAACTACGTGCAACCACCAAAGCACCACAACCACCAGGTCGTCCACATGCAAATAATGGCAATGTTAGGGCTCCCCCTCAGTGCGAGATCATGACCATCTCCCTAAACTGAAATTGAATATTCCACCATTTGAGGGTAGATATGTTCTGATGTATATCTTACTTGGGAGTTAGAAACTGAACAACGATTTACATGTTTACAATATCCCGAGGAGAGACGTGTTCTCTGCTGCTGTTTGTGCTTTCACTAGCTTTGCATGTGTTTGGTGGTCTGAACATTGTAGATTATATCCTGTTCCAGCTACTTGGGCTGCTTTGAAAACTGCTATGCGTACTCGTTGGGTTCCACCATATTATCAACGTGAATTACTTCAAAATTGCAGCGCTTAAGACAAGGAAAAATTCGGTGAAGAATATTATCGGGAATTACAAACTGGCTTGATTAGATGTGGTATTGTTGAGGAGAATGAAGCTATGCTTGCACGTTTTCTGGGTGGATTAAATAGAGATTTCAGACCATTCTAGACTACAAGGATTATAATAATATCACTCGATTATTCCATCTTGCTTGTAAAGCTGAGCGTGAAGTGCAGGATCGACTGGCGTTGGCGCGGACTAACTTTTCTGCAGGTCGACCTTCATCATGGACACCACGTGCATCATCTACTTCCACTGCACCATCACCTCCTTCAGGTGCCACCTCCAACCGTGATACAAGAAAGCAGGCACAACCACCACTATCTGCCAAGAGCACACCTGCTGGGCCTACACAGAGCTCTTCTTCTTCCATGGCGTCAACAGGGCACACAAGTGATATTATTTGTCGTCGTTGTAAGGGAAGAGGACATTTTGCGAGAGAATGCCAATCTCAGCGTGTGATGATTGCTACTGAGGATGGTGGGTATGAGTCCGCTAGTGACTATGATGAAGAGACTTTGGCTCTTATTACACATGAAGAACACGGTGGAGATGATTCTGATCATGAGACGCAATACATGGCTGCTGAAGATCTTGATGGTATGAATGTTTAGTTGCTCAACGTGTTTTGAATGTGCAGGTTACACAAGCTGAGCAAAATCAGAGGCATAACTTGTTCCATACAAAGGGAGTTGTGAAGGAACATTCTATTCGCGTCATCATAGATGGAGAGAGCTGCAACAACTTGGCTAGCATGGATATGGTGGAGAAGCTTTCTCTCACCACAAGACCACATCCACATCCTTACTACATCCAATGGTTCAACAACAGCGGCAAGGTTAAGGTAACACGTACCGTTCGGGTGCATTTTAGTATCTCTACATATGCTGATTATGTTGATTGTGATGTGGTACCTATGAAAGCATGTTCCTTATTACTTGTTAGACCATGACAATCTGATAAAAATTCTGTACACCATGGTAGAAACAATCAGTATACTCTTGTTCATAAGGATACAAATATTACTTTGCTTCCTATGACTCCTGATTCCATTTTGAAAGATGATATTCATAGAGCTAATAAAGCAAAACAGGAGAAAAATAAGAGTGAAAATCAGACTGTGGCAAAAGAATTTGAGCAACAAATGAAGCCTAATAATAAACCATCTAGTGTTGCTTCTGAAATTAAACTGAAAAGTGCATGTTTACTTGCCACCAAATCTGATATTGATGAGTTAGATTCTAGCAAATCTGTTTGCTATGCTTTTGTGTGCAAAGAGGCATTATTTTCATTCGAGGAAGTGCCTTCCTCTTTGCCCCTCTGTCACTAACATTTTGCGGAGTTCACCGGCGTCTTCCCACAAGGCGTGCCACCGGATTACCACCTATTCGAGGGATTGAGCATCAAATTGACTTAATTCCCGGTGCATCGCTACACAACCGTGCACCATACCGTACCAATCCAGAGGAGACGAAGGAGATTATGCGTCAAGTACAGGAGCTGCTCGACAAAGGTTATATACGCGAATCTCTTAGTCCTTGTGCTGTTCCTATTATACTAGTGCCTAAAAAGGATGGTACGTCGCGTATGTGTGTTGATTGTAGAGGCATTAATAATACACTATTCGTTATCGTCATCCTATTCCTAGGCTAGATGATATGCTTGATGAATTGAGTGGCTCTACAATATTCCCCAAAGTTGATTTGCGTAGTGGATACCATCAAATTCGTATGAAATTGGGAGATGAATGGAAAACAGCATTTAAAACTAAGTTTGGTTTATATGAGTGGTTAGCCATGCCTTTTGGGTTAACTAATGCACCTAGTACTTTCATCAGACTAATGAACGAAGTTTTACGTGCTTTCATTGGACGATTTGTGGTAGTCTATTTGATGATATACTGATCTATAGCAAATCTTTGGATGAACATTTGGAACATTTACGTGCTGTTTTTAATGCTCTACGTGATGCACGTTTGTTTGGTAACCTTGGGAAGTGCACCTTTTGCACCGACCGAGTATCTTTTCTTGGCTATGTTGTTACTCCACAGGGAATTGAAGTTGATAAAGCCAAGATTGAAGCTATTGAGAGTTGGCCGCAGCCCAAAACGGTCACACAAGTGAGGATTTTTCTTGGACTCGCTGGTTTCTATAGGCGTTTTGTGAGAGACTTTATCACCATTGCTGCACCTCTCAATGAGCTTACAAAGAAGGATGTGCCTTTTGTTTGGGGTACCGCACAGGAAGAAGCCTTCACGGTATTGAAAGATAAGTTGACACATGCTCCTTTACTCCAACTTCCTGACTTTAATAAGACTTTTGAGCTTGAATGTGATGCTAGTGGAATTGGATTAGGAGGTGTGTTATTACAAGATGGCAAACCTGTTGCATACTTTTCTGAAAAATTGAGTGGGCCTAGTCTGAACTATTCTACTTATGACAAAGAATTATATGCTCTTGTTCGGACTTTAGAGACATGGCAACATTATTTATGGCCCAAAGAATTTGTTATACATTCTGATCATGAATCTTTGAAACATATTAGAAGTCAAGCTAAACTGAATTGTAGACATGCTAAATGGGTTGAATTCATTGAGACTTTCCCTTATGTCATTAAACACAAGAAGGGTAAAGAAAATGTTATTGCTGATGCTTTGTCTCGTCGCTATACTATGCTTTCACAACTTGACTTCAAAATATTTGGTTTGGAGGCCATCAAAGATCAATATGTGCATGATGCTGATTTTAAAGATGTAATGCAGAATTGTAAAGAAGGAAGAACATGGAACAAGTTCGTTATTAATGATGGTTTTGTGTTCCGTGCTAACAAGCTATGCATTCCTGCTAGCTCTGTTCGTCTTTTGTTGTTGCAGGAGGCGCATGGAGGAGGATTAATGGGACACTTTGGCGTCAAGAAGACGGAGGATATACTTGCTACACATTTCTTTTGGCCAAAGATGAGACGGGATGTTGAGCGTTTTGTTGCTCGCTGCACTACATGTCAAAAAGCTAAGTCACGACTCAATCCTCATGGTTTATATATGCCTTTGCCTGTGCCTAGTGTTCCTTGGGAGTATATATCTATGGACTTTGTTTTAGGTTTACCTCGCACAAAGAAGGGGAGGGATAGCATATTTATTGTCGTGGATAGATTCTCGAAAGTGGCACACTTTATACCATGTCATAAAAGCGATGATGCTGTTAATGTTGCTGATTTGTTCTTTCGTGAAATTATTCACTTGCATGGTGTGCCAAATACTATTGTTTCAGATCGTGATACTAAATTTCTTAGCCACTTTTGGAGATGTTTATGGGCTAAGTTGGGGACTAAACTGCTTTTAGTACTACTTGTCACCCCAAACTGATGGACAAACTGAAGTAGTCAATAGAACATTGTCTACTATGCTTAGGGTTGTTTTGAAGAATAATAAGAAAATGTGGGAAGAATGCTTGCCTCATATTGAATTTGCTTATAATCGTTCATTGCATTCTACTACTAAGATGTGCCCTTTTGAAATTGTGTATGGCTTCCTACCTCGTGCACCTATTGATTTGTTGCCTCTTCCATCTTCGGAGAAGGTTAATTTTGATGCTAAAGAACGTGCTGCACTGATTTTAAAAATGCATGAGATAACTAAGGAAAACATTGAGCGTATGAATGCTAAATATAAACTTGTTGGAGATAAGGGTAGAAAACATGTTGTCTTTGCACCTGGAGATCTTGTTTGGTTACATTTGCGTAAGGATAGGTTTCCTAATTTGCGCAAATCAAAGCTAATGCCACGTGCTGATGGTCCATTTAAGGTGTTAGAGAAAATAAATGATAATGCATATAAACTTGAGCTGCCTGCAGATTTTGGGGTTAGTCCCACTTTTAACATTGCAGATTTGAAGCCTTATTTGGGTGAGGAAGATGAGCTTCCGTCGAGGACGGCTTCATTTCAAGAAGGGAGGATGATGAGGACATCAATACCATTGTTACACCCACAACCCTGCTGCTATACATACTTGGACCAATTACTAGAGCTCACAAGACGCCAATTGAATTATCGTACATTTGTTTCTTGGTAACGATTCCAATGTTCATGAGAATATGAAGCTGCCTAAATTGGATACATTTGTTTTGCTTACAAATGAAGGGCCTACCATGGACAAGAAAGATGAACCTTGGAGCAAGTTCAAGCATGGAGATGTTGGCATGCGCAAGGGGAACAAGAACGGAGTTACAAGTGATGATTCCAGGACTTTGAAGCCACCCTAATGAGTGCATGAGGCTTTGGACGAAATATACAAGATGCCACTCCATAATATTAGTCCATAGGCTATTATAGGTGCTGCGTCACCTTATTATTGGGCCAGGCCCATGTAATTTCGAAATACTTAAGTATAGGCTGTTTTTAGAGTCCGTATGTGTGGGGAAACAAGAGTTAGGGTTGGTTTCGGACCCCTCCCTCAAGGGCCACGAAATTCCCTCCTCTTCCTCCATATATACAGCCCTTAGGGCGTCGTTTAGACTTTGGGTTTTGTTTAGATTAAAAGTTCGCCATAGCTGCAACTTCGCGTATTTCGTTTGTGTTCAACGACCAGACAAAGGCATCACAGAACCCCACCTTGATCAATAAAGCTTTCATCTTATATTCGCAATATCCAGATTGCAATCTCAGTTTCTTGGTTGTTCTTCGTTTGCTCGCAGAAAATGACCCTCGTGGTCGTTGATCGTGCTCGGCGTGGTCAATAACCTCTCGGAGTTGGTTTAGCGATTGCTAAGGCGCGACGTCCTCGCACGTTCGTAGTCGGATCGTCAAAGTCGACTTCCTCCAAAGCGAAAACCAACATCTCATCGAAAGACGGGACACCATTGCCTCTATCACAAAATCCTCATCATCCTTTTTCTTGGATGGTTTGAAAGGAAAAGGCATAGGTTTCTGAACCCAAGGTTCCCTTTCTTTACCATGTTTCCTAGCAACGAAGTCTCTCTTATCATAACGCTGATTCTTTGATTGTGGGTTATCAAGATCAACAATAGGTTCAATTTCTACATCATTGTCATTACTAGGTTGAGCATCATCATGAACATCATCATTAACATTTTCATTGGGTTCATGTTCATTACCAGATTGTGTTTCAACATCAGAAATAGAAATATCATTTGGATTCTCAGGTGGTTCAGCAATAGGTTCACTAGAAGCATGGAAAGTCCTATCATTTTTCTTTTTCTTCTTTTTAGAAGGACTAGGTGCATCAATATTATTTCTCTAAGAATCTTGCTCAATTTTCTTAGGGTGGCCTTTAGGATACAAAGGTTCCTGAGTCATTTTACCAGTTCTAGTAGCCACTCTAACATCATAATCATTTTTCTTACTATTCATTTCATTGAGCAAATCATTTTGAGCTTTAAGTACTTGTTCTACTTGAGTGGTAACCATAGAAGCATGTTTACTAATGAGTTTAAGTTCACCTTTAACATTAGCCATGTAATTACTCAAGTGTTCAAGCGTATCGGAATTGTATTTCAATTGTCTACCAAAATAAGCATTGAAGTTTTCTTGTTTGACAATAAAATTATCAAACTCTTCTAAGCATTGTCTAGCAGACTTATAGTGAGGAATATCACCTTCATCAAATCTATAGAGAGAATTTACCTTTACTACCTATGTCGGGTTATCAAGACCATGAGTTTCTTCAGTAGGTAAAGGATTAAGATCATATGCTTCTTCAATAGGCGGTAAATTAAGACCATGTATTTCTTCAATAGGTGGTAAATTCTCAACATCTTCATCTTTAATACCTTTTTCTTTCATAGATTTCTTTGCCTCTTGGGACTGAGAAATAGAACACCTCTCTTCTTCGGAGTTGGTTTAAGAATAGGCTCGGGAATTGGCACAGGAGCTGGCTCAGGAAGTTTCCCATTATTTTCATTTGTCAACATATTATTCAATAGAATTTCAGCTTCATCCGGTGTTCTTTCCCTGAAAACAGAACCAGCACAACTATCCAGGTAATCTCTGGAAGCACCGGTTAGTCCATTATAAAAGATATCAAGTATTTCATTTTCTTAAGAGGATGATCAGGCAAAGCATTAAGTAACTTGAGAAGCCTCCCCCAAGCTTGTGGGAGACTCTCTTCTTCAATTTGCACAAAATTGTATATATCCCTTAAAGTAGCTTGTTTCTTATGAGCAGGAAAATATTTAGCAGAGAAGTAATAAATCATATGCCGGGGACTACGCACACAACCAGGATAAAGAGAATTAAACCATATCTTATCATCACCCTTTAATGAGAACGGAAATATTTTAAGGATATAAAGATAGCGAGATTTCTCATCATTAATGAACAGGGTGGCTATATCATTTAATTTAGTAAGATGTGCCACAACAGTTTCAGATTCATAGCCATGAAAAGGATCAGATTGAAGTGATTATATCAGGATCAACAGAGAATTCATAATCCTTATCAGTAACACAGATAGGTGAAGTAGCAAAAGCAGGGTCAGGTTTCATTCTATCATTCAGAGATTGCTGCTTCCATTTAGCTAATAACCTCTTGAGTTCATATCTATCTTTGCAAGCTAAAGTAGCTTCTCTATCAAAAACATAACCCTCAGGAATAACAGGAAGGTCTTCATCATCACTTTCATCAATATAATCAGTTTCAATAATTTCTTTCTCTCTAACCCTAGCAATTTGTTCATCAAGAAATTCACCAAGTGGCATAGTAGTATCAAGCATAGAAGTAGTCTCATCATAAGTATCATGCATAGCAGAAGTGGCATCATCAATAACATGCGACATATCAGAACGAATAGCAGAAGAAGGTTTAGGTGTCGCAAGCTTACTCAAAACAGAAGGTGAATCAAGTGTAGAGCTAGATGGAAGTTCCTTACCTCCCCTGAGGGATAAATTGTTGTCTTAGCGTCTTTCAAGTTCTTCATAGTGGCCAGCAGATATAAATCCCAAGTGACTCAAAGAATAGAGCTATGCTCCCCGGCAACGGCGCCAGAAAATAGTCTTGATAACCCACAAGTATAGGGGATAGCTACAGTTTTCGAGGGTAGAGTATTCAACCCAAATTTATTGATTCGACACAAGGGGAGCCAAAGAATATTCTCAAGTATTAGCAGTTGAGTTGTCAGTTCAACCACACTTTGATAAGTTAGTATCTGCAGCAAAGTATTTAGTAGCAAAGTAATATGATAGTAGTGGTAACGGTAACAAAAGTAATGGTAGCAAAAGTAATATTTTTGGTGTTTTGTAGTGATTGTAACAGTAGCAACGGAAAAGTAAATAAGCGAAGAACAATATGTGAAAAGCTCGTAGGCATTGTATAGGTGATGGAGAATTATGCCGGATGCGGTTCATCATGTAACAGTCATAACATAGGGTGACACAGAACTAGCTCCAATTCATCAATGTAATGTAGGCATGTATTCCGAATATAGTCATACGTGCTTATGGAAAAGAACTTGCATGCCATCTTTTGTCCTACCCTCCCGTGGCAGCGGGGTCCTAATGGAAACTAAGGGATATTAAGGCCTCCTTTTAATAGAGTACCGAACAAAGCATTAGCACAT